>RJWJ010013337.1:0-40089 GCA_004363605.1 Indri indri
TAAAACAACAATATTAATGCCTTGTGTGGTTTAAAATATTTTTAGAATTAAAACATATGATAATAATAGCACCAAACGTGGGAGGGGAGTAAATGGAGTGTTCAGGTTCCTTGTATTATCCAGAAAGGGGCAAGATTACTCGTTTATATTAGATTTTGGTAAGCACAGTTGTCCCCAGGACAATCAATGAAAGAACAGTAACAATATGTAATACTATACTAATGGTAGATGGGATTATTAAAATACATAATTAATCCAAAAGAAAGCAAACAAAAGGGAGCATAGAACAGATGAAAGAGAAAACAAATAGTGGAATAACAAAATTAGCCCAAATATGTAGGTAATTCCATAAAATGAAAACAGACTTAGTACTCCAATTTGAAGCCAAAGAGTGTCAACCTGGATAAAAAAATGAAATAAAACCATGTTTGTTTTATAACACACACTTTAAATACTAAGATATAGAAAATTGAGAGTAAGAAGATGAAAGAAAGCATATTATGTAATGCCAACCAAAAGAAAGCTGACATACTTATATTAATATCAGATAAGGTAGACTTTAAGGCAAGAAAAATTATCAGAGATAAACAGGAGCATTTCAAAATGATAGAAAAGTCAATCCACAGGAGAATGTAAACATTCTAAGTTTGTATGGCCCTATTACCAACACCTCAAAATATGTGAAAAAATAAAGACAGAACTAAAAAGAGAAATAGACAAATTCAGAAGCATAGTTGGAAATTTTAGTGTACCTTTCTCAGCACTTGATAGAACAAGCAGGAAAAAAGTCGGCATGATATAAAACATGGTCTAGTCAATATGTATAGAACACTATACCTAACAACCGCAGAATACATATTCTCCCAGTGCACGTGGACATTTACTAAAACCAACCATGTACTGAGCCTTAAAGCAAATCTCAACAAGTTTCAAAGGGTTGAAATAAAGAACTATGCTTTCTGACCAAAATGGACTTGAGCTAGAAATAAATAACAATGGGTAACTATTAATAGAATATTTCTAAATATTTGGAAACTAAGCAATATACTTCTAAATAATCAAAAATAAAAACAGCATTGGAAATCAGAAAGTATTTGGAATGGTTGTGAAAATATGATGTATCAAAATTTGTGATTACATCTAAAGCAGTGCTTAAAAGGATAAATATATAGAGATTTTAAAACATATAGAAAAGAAGAAAGGCTGAAATTCAATTATTTAAGTATCTATTTTAAGAAGTTAGAAAATATCCAGCAAGCCACAGAAGGTAGAAGGAAAGAAGTAATAAATATAAAAGTAGACAATAATAAAATTGAAAACAAATGTTCAATAGAGAAAACCAACAAAATCAAAAGTTGTTTCTTTGAAGAGTCTCATAAAATCAATAAATCACTTGCCAAAAAGAAGGAAAAAGGAAAAAGAAGCAAAAAGCCACAGATTTTAAGAATAAAAAAGAAAATTATAGATCCTATGGGTATTAAAAACGTTAGAAGAGACTTTTATAAACAACTTATTGCCATTTAAAAATTTGGAAATTTAAAGGAAATGAACAAAGCCCTAGGAAATCAAAACTTAACAAAACTGACACATGAGAAAATGGAAAATCTGAACAGTATTGTATCTATAAAAGAATATCTTAAAATCTTCCTATACAACCTCTCAGGAAGACTTTTTGCAGTATCTAGCAAAACTGAATGTATTTATACCCTAAGATCCTGCAATCCTACTGCTAGGAATACATACTTAACATAAATGAATTTATAGGACACCAAAAGACTTGTACAAGAATAATCATAGCAGCATTATTCTTAGTAGCTCCTAATGAAAACAATCCAAATGTCTCTCCATAATTGAATGAGTAAATGAGCAGTGGTATATTCATTCAACAGAATACTGTATAGCAATGAAAGTGAATGAACTATTTCTACATGCAATAACATGCATGAATACCATAAACATAATATTGAAGGAAAGAAGCCAGATACAAAGAACATATATGATGATTCCATTTATATAAAGTTCAAAAATAGACAAAGTAAGAGAGAATACTGGTCATCTTTGGGAGGGATAGAGGGAGTAGTTATTGCAAGGGGGCAAAAGAGATGCTGGTAATGTTCTGTCCTGATCCAGTTGGTTGTTACACAGATGTATTTTCTCTATGATCACGCACTTTTATGTATGTATATTATACTTCAGTAAGATTTTTATTTCTAACATGTTAGCTGTTACTGTTGTTTTATTATAAGGGACTGGTGAAGGATAGCTGTCAGAAACCAAAGCAGCTTGGGTGGTGGATATCATATGTATATTTCCCTAGACTCTCTCCTAACATCTGTGGGGCCCAGAACAGGGTACAAATAAAGGCTCAAATGCCATTTATATAAATATTTTAAAGTTATAAATCAGGCTGAGAGACTGTTAACTAAAATGTGTTTTACCCACCTACTTTGACAGATATACGTTTATTATGCTCTGGAAGGCCAGTTTTCAATTTAGAATTGTCAGTTTTGGAGCTGTAAAATGACAGTCGGAAATAGGTGGTCCCCAGCCCCAGCCCATGGCCATCTCTTCCCACTTCTGGCTCCCTGAAAGGGGCCTCGTTCTCATTCACTGGATATGGCAGCCTGCACGTGCGAGCTCCTTCACACTCCCAGCAAAGGCTGCCGTGTGGCCACCCCTCCAATCCAGACATACATAAGCCAGTGGTGTGGTCCAGCTTCAGGAGGACACATTTGAAGAAGAAGCCTGCATGGGCCCTGGGAATAGACTCAGGGACATTTGGACAGGGAATACAAGGTCATGGATACCAAGAGCATGGTGTGGAAGGATGGGGTGCAGACCCTAAGTGGGCAAGTCCTGGCCTGATGGACCCCTCACTCTGGGTGGAGGGGCACAGGGAAGGGAGCATCGGAGCAGGACCCTCTGAAAAGAACATGGGCAGGGGCTTTTGCCCAGTTTTAAAGGAAATTCTGCATTTTCTTTTAAAAAGTCAGCTATGCACTTTCAGCTGCTAAAGAGACAGAGACAGAAAGAGACAAAGAGAGACGTTTTAAGTAGAATGAGTGAATTCCACTCGATGAGCACATGTCCTGTGCTAAGTGTGAGACGGGAGATACAAATCCCCCATCAGGCTACAGATACCATGAATATGGGGATTTTTGTTTTGTTTTGCTCAGCCACTATATCCCCAGAGCCTGGTGCCTTGCAGATGTCAATAAATATTTGACTAATAAACAGCTCTGCTATTCCCTCAGTTGTTATGAGATGCCACCTGCTTCTCACAGCACGCGCGCATCGTTGCTGGTGCTACTGCTTAAAGATACAGCGTGTGTATTTTGAACAAGAGTGAAAAAGGAGTGAAGTCTGGCTGGCCCGATGCTCCCCTCTAACACATTGGAGAGCTTGGCCTCATGGATCTGAAAACTGGAAAGTTCCTCAAGAGTCCTTTAGTCCAGGGTCTCGGGGGGCCTAAGTACCCCAAAAGCTGAATGTAAATGTGCGAGTATGGGCAAATGTTCATTTTTCTGGGGAGATGTCCATAGCTTTCATGATAATTTCAAAGGCCCGTGACTTCCAAAACGTAAAAGCAGAGTTCTCAGTGAAACGTCTTATTTCACAAGTGATGGGTCCATGGCACAGAGAGGCAAAGTAACTCATGGTCGCTCGGAGCTCTACTTAAGTCTACTGATTCCTGAAGCTTCTTTTTACTGCCTCATAGCAGACCTCACATCCTTGGATAGGCGGGGGTGGGGGCAGTTTTTAAGCTCTCCTTTGCAAGGGTTCTCAAATTTAACTGCATGGTAGAACCATCTGGATTTCTGGTGGGGAAGGTGGTTTTAATGTGCTGCCAGGGTCAAAAACCACTGGCTTAGAGTATTTCACTAAGAAGTGTGTCGTGGGGGTTGTGGGGCAGGGTATGGGTGCCACACCCTGCTCCATGAGTCTCCTAGCCCCAGAATTCCGACTGTGAGTCTAGAATTTAAAGGAAACAGACCTAAATGAGAAACAAGTTCTACTAGATTCACGGATGGGCAGGTGCTCAATTACCCCCCACCACTCATGCAAATTAAGGTTTTCCTGGTCAACAGAGCTGGACCACTGGACTTCTGCTGGGAAACTGAAGTGGGGCTTCCTATTTCTCCCCTCCCCCTGCCAAAAAAGACAGCATAGTTTGCAGTTCATACCCCGCCTGGTGAACCCATGCAGGCACAGGTGAAGATGCCGGCACAGAGGGAGGGGAGGGTGGCTGGGCCTGCAAGGCAGGGCTGCCTCATTCTGCCATACGTGTGGGCACATGGTCTCTTACTTTACCAATGCTCCAGAAGTGGAAGGAAAACAAGGTTGCCCGAGTTCCATCCCAGACCTTCTGCAGATGGCAGGAGAAGGCTAGGAAAGTCCTGACCTTTTGCAGGATGGATAGAGTGATTTTGACCATGGTAACCTCGCTCACTAATGAAATGTGGCCTAATCAATATCTCAAGCTCATCAGATTAGCAATTCCTTTCCCATTAGGTGAGAGATGGGGAAAAGGTGGGCATTAGACAGGAAAGAGAGTTTTCTGGCACGGGAGGGAGGAGAACACGTCACCTCAACAGCAAAGGGACAATACAATTGTAATACCATGATGAATGTTAAAGTCAGGGTTTCCTGGAACCTTAGTGGAAAGAGCCACTAACCTGCATGCGGCAGAGAGGTACTAGGCAGCTTTATGGAGGAGGTGACAGACTTACTTAATCCTGAAGGAAGAATGGATGTTTTCCAGATGGACAGGGGAAGGGAAATGAATTTTCACACATATTATGGCATGGAGGTTCGAGTATTATGGTATGTGAGAGGATTGTAAGAGGTGACTATGACTCGGATGTAGATTGCACAAAGAAGGTGTATTTGTAACGGGTTATTACAACTTAAGAATCAGGCGTATTAACCGTTCAGTGGCTACAGCTTAGGAGGAATGAATTACTTAGTTGCCCCCAAATTAAAAAAATTCTTAATCTTGGTTTGATGAAATTCTACTAATTTTAACCAGTCTCCCTTTATTCACCAGACTGTGGCTATTCTCTAGGACAAGTTTGCTTTGAATTTGACTCAGTAAGAGTCACAAATACAGCGTCCGACTTCTTACAAATTCTGAATTCATACATTAGATAAGCTTTCTAAACTTGAACCTCCACAGGAGAATTGCTGAATGACTAAAAGTTATCAGATTGGCCGTGAATAAACACAGCATGAAAGCTGAGGATATCTCGGGCAGGTTACAGAGAAAGTGTTCTTGGGATCAACTGTTTTTTCCAACACCGACAAAAGTCCCCTAGGGAGGTGTGTGGTCAAGTGGAAAGTCTTTGGAGCCAGACAGGCATGGGTTTGAATCCCAGCTCGCTCACGACCAGCTGAGTGCTCATGCAGATCAGGCCACCTCTCAAAGCCTTGGTATCCACACTAACAAGGTGGAGATAATACCCATTTCATTGTTATGATAATTAACCTGGAAAAATGTGAATGAACTTTCCTGGCCAAGGCTGTTTTTAGTGTAAGGAATGGGAAAGCACTTAAACTAGCTCAGCTGAAATCAAGGAACAAGCGATGAAATACAGAGTGCTCGGGAGAGGAAGCAGGAACAGGATTGTTGGGATCTAGGAACGAGCTGTGTCTCCTGGGAGCTACAGAATCTGTCTCATGGTGTCCCATCCTTCTGTCTGTGCAATTCTCCCCTCTAAGCTCTCTGCAGACTGATCGCCTCAGCGTTCCTCAGCTCTCTTCCACCTCTCACTATTTTCCCCTTGAGACTTGTCTACACTCCAGGCTTTCCGTGGAAAGTCCTCCTGTTGGGTTCTTCTGTGTCTCAGTGCCAAGTTACCGGGAGAAGAACTGGATCAACTGAGATTAGGTCCAGAGTCTGTCCCTGGTCCAACTGTCTGTGGCCAGGTTGTGAGACTGGTCACAGGGCATAAACATGGCCCTAGGCCCACCCCTTCGGCTCTGTATGGGGATGTTCCCAGAGAGAGGGCCTGCAGGAGAGCAGGTTCCCCAACACATATCTGCCGCAAGCACCTGGTACCAGTAGGAGCAGCAAATATCAGCCTCCATCCCTCCTCCTCTCCGTACTCCAGCAGAGCAGGTCTCCATAATGAGCGCATGTACATTCATGATTATCTTTAGATTTTCATTTTTGCTTGAGCTATGCATCTTATTAACAATATCCATCCATCCATCCTTCCATCTCTATCTTCCTTTCTACCTATGTATGTCCTATTTTCCCTCGCTGGACCACTTCCTCCAGGAAATCTTCCCTGGTACCTTCAACTCCTCTTCCTCTCCCTTATTTCTGTCAATTCCTTAGAGTCTATAACACACAACTTAGCACTAAATTATCCAACGACGTAGGCTTTTGTCTCGATTACTTTGAAGATGTTTCAACTAGATTATAAATTCATTCAGACCAGAGGGTGCCACAGTGCCAAGCACAAAGAGGAACAGAGTTAGTGTTCAATGAGCAGACAAAATTACAGCACAAGTCTGGTGCAGTGGCTCATGCCTGTAATCCTAGCACTTTGGGAGGCCAAGGCATGAGGATTGCTGGATGCCAGAAGTTCAAGATCAGCCTGAGCAAGTGTGAGACCTTGTCTCTATTTAAAAAAATAGAAAAATTAGCTGGGCATGGCAGCTGTAGTCTCAGCTACTTGGGAGGCTGAGGCAGGAGGATCACTCGAGCCCAGAACTTTTAGGTTGCAGTGAGCTATGATGATATGATGATACCACTACACCAGGCAACAGAGCAAGACACAGTCTCAAAAAAAATGAAATAAAATAAAGAAAGAAAGAAAGAAAGAAAGAAAGAAAGAAAGAAAGAAAGAAAGAAAGAAAATTATAGTACAATAAACATTTTATATCTGGAAGGGATATAATTTAGCATAATCTTGATTTTAGAAGATGAACTGAGGTCAAAATAGAAGAAACAGCTTTGGTTGATCAGAGTAAAATGGAAATCAAATATGTACTATTTATGTAACAGAAGAATCCTCTCCCATGATGCCATGGAACAGTTGTTGGAGAATCATGATATGCTCAAGCTGGAAGGGAACTTGGAAGTGATCTAGGACATGCCGTTCAGGTTTGTAGATGAGGAAGCTGTCCTAGGAAAGGAAGAGACTTCTCCAAGTTCACCCAAGTTTTTAGCATTTTGCAGCAAAGCTGGGGACCAGGTTCCACACCTCCTTCTTCTCATGCCTATGATTTTTTCTGCACTCTGCTGTCACTAAATCCTTGCCTGAAGCTTCCATTTCCTCCCAAGACCATGCACCTGACACTAGGGCTTATTTGCCCTTCACAGCGTTGGTTCTATACCACTTTCCCTAACCCGTTCCTTGCACTACATTCCTTTTCAGCTGCTTCTTCCTCCCGTCTGTTTGTATGTACCTCTGCTCACTTTGTGGTTGCTCCATGGACTAAATGCTTGTCCTTGTCTCCTTGGCTATGACCTTGATTCTGCTCTTGACCTCTGGCTTAGTGTAAATACCTTTCCCAGTTCAACCTGCCCTCAGGACTGGGTATTGCCCACTATTGAGTAATTTATGCATTGATTTAAAAAGCATTTACTGTGCTGGTATTTTGTGAAAATTTCTGACTCCTGAAAGATTCAGAGATGAAGAACAGTTAGTTCCTACTCCCCAATAAGCTCACAATCTAGTGGTGTGTAAGAGAGATTTTAAAACAATATAGTAAATGTGTTCATTTCAGAGCTTTGTTCCTATGGGAGCCCAAAACTGAGTCAGGAGTGGTGGGAAGGTGACAGTCAGGGAAGACTTCCTGGATGTGGTGTTCCCTGTAAGGAGGCATTAGGACAGGTCAGCGGATAAGCATTAGCAGATGGGGCAGTGGGGTGGAAGTGAATGGGTGTGCAGGCAGAAGGAACGATGTAAGTAAAGGCATAAAAGCATGAACTAGCAAGGGGTACAAAGGAAATGACAAGCACCCTGATGTTCTTGAAGGATAAAAAGGAGGGCGGGGTAGCGTGGGATAAGGCTGGAGAGATGGGTGAACCAAACCAGGAGGGCCTTGTCTTTAAGTGAGATGATTCTACCGTTGGGATTTAAGGAGCTAACAAATGACACCCCTGTTCCCTGCCCGAGTTCCTAATTAATTGAGAGACACCCCAAGGAGTCAGGCAGATGGAGATTAAAATGTCAGCTTCATTACCGATAAAACAATAAACATGGCTTAGATCTGGCTAAATTGCTTGCTAACACTTCCTAGTGCTGAACTTAATTCCCAAAACGCAGGCCTCTCCTACAGGGACAGATCTGCTTAGAGATGATGATCGTGTTTCACAAGCGTCTGGCCCCGAGAGAGGGGGAGAGAGAGAGAAGAGAAAGGGAGAGGAGAGGAGAGGAGAGTAGAGGAGAGGAGGGGAGAGGAGGGGAGGGAAGGGGAGGGGAGGGGCGGGGCGGAGAGGGGAGGAGAGAGGAGAGGAGAGGAGAGGAGAAAGAACTGAGCATGCTTACTAAACTCACAGCTTTCACTCCTCCTCTGGGGAGAGAGGGCAGAGTGTTACTCTAATGGTGGTCCCTCCATTTGGAAACATGAACCGGGGAAAAGGAAGTTCCTCCCTAATCCATACCCACCATTTACTGAGCACCTACTCAGAAGGCGCTGGTTCCACAAGCCAGAACCAGACAGAATCAGAATCGGGTTGGGAAGATTCTCTAACAGAATGGGTAAAAGAACACAGAAACCCTTGGTACCCAGTGCTTACTGTTCGTGAGAAAAGGGCAGAGTCCTTAACACGAGGAATTTTGAGAAGTAGCATTGCGTATACCCGAAACTCCTCAGAGACTTTCTCACTTCCGGTATCACCCAGACACCGTCCTTTCATCAGAAAGACCTCTCTAGGGCTTAATGTTCCGCCTAAAACAATATGACCATCTTCCCCTCCTCGCAACAGCTGTTACTGAGGTGAGAACACAAGCACGGCCTTGTCACAGCCGTAGTGGCAGGGAACAGGCTGCTGCTGGGTGACGTTCTCCCCTTAGGAGAAGAGCGTGGGCAGGGCGGTGCCGTTACGCATGCGTTGCGCATCTTCTCCCCTTCCTTCCGTTTTAGCCTTTCCTTGAAACGTTCCTGCCTCCTTTGGTTTCAATCCTGGAACGTGAGGATTGAAAGAAGCCCTGAAACCCACTGAATGTGCTTTTCCATCAGTGCGTGAAAATATCTACAGCATCACCTCCCTGCCAAATGGCCACGCACCCTCTGCTTGGATATGTCGTTGACGAGAAACTCGCGTCGCCCATAGCACAGCACAGCAAAGAACGGAAAACGCCTGGCGCTAACTCAGACGGGCAGGGCTCTCTGTGAGATGATGCTCATACTCTTTGTTTTTATTTTCTGTTTTGCTGAAAATTTTGCAATTTTATATTACTGTGAAACAAACAGCAGCCAGCTTTATATTTCACTTTTTTGCTTTCACGTTCTTTTGTCAGACCTATGACATTTCCAATTCTTATGATTTTTTTTTTTTTCCTTCTGGGATATTCAGACATTATTTTGGAATGTTGTGGGAAAAGCAAACTCCCTGCGAATCTCTTGACACTGAGTTTATGTGGATCCACAAAGGCCATCCTAGTAACAAACTGCTCGGACTTTAGGAAGGCTCTTCCTGACTTTGAATCTCAGTGGGTTCCCTGTAACTCTCTCTATTGGTCTTAGTTACAGAAGTTGAGATGTACATGGTTGGCTGGTCCTGACATCCTTCTCTTCTCTCCAACACATCGCACTGGTCTATGACTTTGATATTCATCAGGCACTGAGAAATTCAACACAGGAGTCCATCTTCTGAGCCAGGTGTAGCCCCGTGGAAATCCACAGAAAGACCAGACTAGACATGGATGATGCAGGCTCCTTAGTTTGAACAGTGCAGCAGCTGGAGTTCTATGACACCACCTTAGAAATCTTCAAAGGAGGGACCGCAACCCATTGATCAATATCTTTTGGGCATGGTCATTAAGCCAGTTAGTCATCCATTTCATCCTGACCTTGCGTCTCTATCTTATATGCAATACTCAAGAAGACCCTGATAGACCCCTGTCTTAACTGCGGCTGCACCGCAATTAGAGTAGAGTTGGAATCAGATAATCCAGTTTGGATTCTAACACCACCTCCTATTTTCTATTGTGATCTCATATGAATGTCTCAGTGTCTTTCAGTCTCAGATTTGTCATCTGTAGATCAAAGATAAAACTGTTTCCTACCTCTTGGGATTACCGTGGGCATTAAATGGGCTGTGTACATAGTGGTTATGATTGCTGTTTGCAGAGACAGACTACCTTGGTTCAAATTCCAGTTCTACTGCTAACTTAATCTGTGACTATGGACAAGTCACTAAACTTCTCAGAGCATCCATTTCCTCATCTGGTACATAGGAATAGTGCTAACATCCACTTCATAGGGTTGTTGTAAGCTGAATCTTAAGTAGTGCTTACAGGGAGTTTAGCAGAGTGACTAGAATATAGTAAACACATGGAAAAAATGAGCTAAAAAATCCTGACATTTTATATATATAAATATGTATGTATATATAAAGTACACTGCACAAGTATTAGTTTTCTTCCTTCGTTTCCTTAGTCTAGCTTCCTGGCAAGCCCTTCAAATGAGAAAATGATGTTAATCTGATAAACTTAATCATAGTGAGACCATGCTGACAGGCTGTGAGCATCACTTCCTTTACTAGAATATTAGTTTTCAGGATAGCAATCTTGGCATTTGCTGAAGGTGTCTCAGTCTAGCTAGGGAAACATTCCTAACCCAGATGGAACAATGGCAGAGCCACGAATGCAACAGAAATTTAGAGAAGGGATTAGCCTGGGCATCGGACTTCCTAGAAAAGTGACATCTGAGTGAGTCCTTGACTAAATCCTTGAAGTAGGATTTAGTTAGGAGGAGGACCAGGAAGACGGGTATGAACAAAAGCCCAAAGGAGAAATTACATGGAACATCTGGGTTGGCAGAAAGGATGTTTGTGGGGTCTGGTGGGAAATAAATGTATAGAGAAAGCTTGGGGACAATTTATAGAGGTCCCCGAATGCCACAGACAGACACTGGGCCATTGGAAACCATTCACTGTAAGTTCTTGAATATGGGAATAACAAGGAGAAAACAATGTTTAAGAAATATAGAATGTCACATTATATATTCCATATATTAGCATATGGAAGACAATTTGACAATACATGTCAGAATCCTTTAAAAAGTGTGTACCTATTAACCTAACAGTTATGCTTCTAGGACTCAACTTGAAGGAAAAATTTAAAATGTGACCCAAATTTTAGCTATTAAGATGTTTGTCTTGACGTTGTCTGAAATAGCACACACACATAAAGGAAAAATACTAAATGTCTAAGAATGTAGGATTGGGTAGATAAATTATGGCGTATCCATAGATGAAATAGACAAAATCATAGAAAAATATATTCATGTGAGAAATGGTCATGGGATAGTAAATGTTTTAAACAACTATAAAATACTTATATGATCTCCTATTTGCTTTTTAAAAAGAAATAGATCAATACATAGATACTTGGGGAAAAGTCTAGAAGGAATATACTCCAAAATATTAAGTACTTATATCTGATGAGTGGAATTAAGGATTTTCTTTATTTTCTTTTCTTTTTTTTTTTGCCTGTTTGTATATTCTACAAAGAAAATTTATGAACATATTAGTATTTAAATCTTGCTTTTTAGAAAGACTGGTGTGAATGCACAATCCAGACTGTAAGGTGACCCCAGTGATTTTTTTTTTTTTTTTTTTTTTTGAGACAGGGTCTCACTCTGTTACCGTGGCTAGAGTATAGTGGCATTGTCATAGCTCACTGCAACCTCAAACTCCCAGGCTCAAATGATCCTCCTGCCTTGGCCTCCCAAATAGCTGGGACTACGTACATGCGCTACTATTCCTGGCTAAATTTTTTATTTTTTGTAGAGACAGGGTCTTGTTCTTGCTCAGGCTGGTCTCTAACTCCTGGCCTCAAGCAATCCTCCCACCTCTGATTCCCAGAATGTTAGGATTACAGGTGTGAGCCACTGTGCTCGGCTCCCCCAAATTATTTTAATCTCACAGTCCACACCTTTGTGTAATCCCCTCCCCTTGAGTTTGGGCAGGACTTGTTTATTGTTATTGGACCTATTATTTCTTCTCACCAATAGAATACAGCAAAGGTGATGGGAGGGTCGCTGCCTTGATTAGGTTACGTTATATAAGACCCCTTCTTAGCAGACTAAAGAGAGAGACTTTCCTGCTGGCTTTGAAGAAGCTGCTATGATGTGAGCTACCAATGGAGAGAGCCACATGGCAGGGAACTGCACGTGATCTCAGGAGCTGAGGACTTCAGTCCTACAATCACAAGGAACTAAATTCTGCCAACAACCACATGCACTTAGAAGAGGACCCGAACTCCAGATGAAGATGGAGCTCCAGCTGTCAGCTTGACTGCAGCCTTGCTGCACGCTGAGCAGAAGATCCAGCTAAGACCCAGGCTCTTTGCCTGCCCCAGGGAAACTGTGAGACAATGAACGTGTGTTATGTTAAGCGGTGCAATTTGTGGCAATCTGTTATACAACAATGTGCAAAACTAATACAATGTGCAAAACAAAAGTTAAAAATATTTTATATGTTTAAAAAAGCTTTTTTCTTCTAAAATATTCAGAAGTATCTATTAAAATTTGAAGGCAAAATACAAATTAATATTAATGATATCAAAATTTAAATCAACATTATTTCTAAATTATGCTGTCTAAATGATTGAACTTATTATTTAAGGTTTTGGAATTTTAATTAAATCTAATTTGGTAAAATTAAACTTTTTGTAATCTTAGTGTTCAACATCCGTATAGCTGCCAATGTAAATAATTAGTATCTCGCTTCATGAAGTTTATGCAAATGTAAAAGTAATATGAATTATTTAATGTTATAAAATGTCCTTCACCTCCACATGCAGCTATTGCAAATACCACTCTATTTTTTGTTAATCTTCCCAGGAAGCCCAATGTTTGTACAGCAAGTACTGCTCTAAATCATTAGTATCTCTGGAACTTCTCATCGGAACAGGAAGAGAAGCAGCAAGTGGACATTTGACACTATTGGAAATAAAACTTTGTTAGACAAGAACGTATTGCATTCATGTATGTGAGAGGAAATACCTGATCAGTTATTTCATTTGTCTGTTATCTTACCTAAACACCTCCATCCTTTCTGTTCTTCCCACACTCCACCTCTGTCCCTCTCTGACATCAGCTGCCACGCAACTTTAAAACCCTCATGGCATTTGGGCACAGTCACTTTTTGTAAGGTGACATAGAGAAGCATTTCCCTGGAGCTTGAACAGCATAGATTACAGAGTGGATGTTTAGGGTTGAGGTTTGTGCTGTATCAGAGCTAAACACCAGATCCTGAGTGACTGTGTGTTATTTAATTTTTATGTATTTATTAAATTTATGTATGTACGAAACTTATTTATGTTTATATGTTCATTTGTTTTGTTACATTTATCTTTCACGTTTATGACATGCAAAGTGCTCCTAAGAGCATGGGCCAGGGCAGAGGCCCTCCTAGCCCAGGTCTGAATGGAAGTGCCAGAGTTAAGAGTGAAGGATGATATGCAAGGAGGCGTAAGAAGTACGTTCTTTCATGAGTTTCATCTTGGTGAGATAGTTGTGGTGCGATAACCAGTGCCTGCCTGGTTGTATGTGCTCCATAAAAACATCACAGCAGCCAATGTTAAGTGAGTGCCTACCGAAAGCTAGGCAACGTTCTATTATTATAACAAATGTTTTATGTCAGATTCTGTCATATAACCCTTGCAACATCCTTATGAGGTAGATATTATGAATTGCCTCATTTCCTTAGAAATGAAGCACAGAAAGTCTTTAATTTGCTCAGAGTTACATACCCAGTAACTGGGAAGCTGGATGCAAACCCAGGCAGCCTCATGCTAGTGCCGTATTAACCTCCATGCCGCTCTGCCCTGATCATTTTGTGTTGCTATTGAATTACTGCGCAAAAAAGAGTCCTGGGATGGGATAGCTTACCATGAGGACAGGGGGACGGGGTGATGCCCAGGCTGCATGGGTTATTTCCAAACCGACAGGAGAGGAAACGAGTTCTTCGATTTTCCTATAGACCCAGTGTAGGTCACCACAGTAGAAAATAAGATGGCAGCACAGAAGAGAACAGGTTTGAGTGGTGAACCTTACACTCACCTGGAGCATCCCTTTCTCTTGTTCCGTGGATGGCCTGCCCAACCAGCTGTGCTCCACAGTATTTCCCAAAGCATTCTCCTCTCCAGGTCCCAGCCATCAGCCCAGGTCAGACTTTCATCGTTTCTCACTCAGACTTTTGCTTTTGTCTCTCAGCCGTGGCCCCTGCCTCCTGTCTCTGCATCCTCTAATCCACCCTCCACTTAACCACCAAAGCCCTGCTCATATATCAAGCCTCTAATATCTCCCCACTGCCTACAGGGCAAGGTCTTGTATTTTTAGCATGTAATTCCAGCTCCTTCAAGGACCCTCCCTATCCTGTCATATCTGCCTTTCCAGTCTCTTCTTTAGACCCTACGCACACCTTCCTGAAACCCAATCACAGCAACTTACTCTGGATGCCCTCCATAAACCAGACTTCCAGGATTTTGCATAAGCCTCGCCTTCTTCTTGGAACGCCCTTTATCTCCCTCCTCTGCCCAGCAAACTCCTACCTGCAGTAGCAGGGACAGCTAGCTGGTCAGCAACAGTAGTAGAATCCTTCCCTGTTGCAGAGTCATTGCCCAGTCAGGGATCACATGTCCCAGTATCCATTGCATCTAGGTGACCGGGTGCTAGTACTTGTCGATGGTCTGTGAGCAGAAATGGCGTGTGACACTTGCAGGTGACATAGTTCAATCTGGGGTTCATAGTCCTCCATGCACCATCTCTTCACTCAGTGGCCAGCTGGATTCAGAGTATCTGGAGAGAACTCTGAGGCCTCAGTGGACAGTGGAGCCACCAGATGGAAAAGCCTGGGTCCCTTGAGTCACCAGTTGGTGGAGAGGTATCCAGGAGAGCCCCTGACCAGATGTGTCTGCATTCAACTTTGCATGAATGTGAAATAAAGTTTTATTGTGTTAATCCCCTTAGATTTGGGGGTTTATTTGTTACCACAGCACAGCACAGCCTAGGCTGGCCTACATACTTACTCACTTTTCAAGGCCCAGGCCAAACGTCAACTCCTCTGGGAAGCTTCCCCTGACTTGCTTGTATAGGCAATGTCAGCGGCCACTCTCTGGACTGTGCTCCACGGGTGCTCTGTGAACCTACCTCTAATACCCTGTTCATCATATTTATATTGTAATCACTTTTTTTCAGATGGGGTCCCACTCTGTTGCTGGGGGTAGAGTGCAGTGGCGTCATCATAGCTCACTGCAACTCCAGCACTCAAGTGATCCTCCTGCCTCAGCCTCCCAAAGTGCTAGGATTAGAGGCGTGAGCCACTGCACCCACCTGTAATCATTTTTTAAAATCTTCTCCATTAGCCTGAGAGCTCCTTCAATGCAGAAACCATCTATTATTATTTCTGTAATTTCACATTGCTTAGCACGATCCCTGGCAATTTGTTGAATGAATAAATGAATGAACAACTTAATTCGTATTTGCTGTAACTAAGAGTTTGACAGGATGTTAAGAGTTTGAGTCCTTTGGGGCTTAGGTGGACCTCTCTGCCAAGTGGAAGACAGGAGCACAACAAACAGCTCATTTTCTACCCAACATCCCTCCTCTGCCTTCCTTTCTGAAGAACCTTGATTTTCTCTAGGGTGGCCACGTACCCAGGTAAAAATAATCACTTCCCCAGACTCCCCGTGACTATGTTTGGAACAAGGATGTGTAAGCTTTTACTGGGAAAGCTTTTATTTTTCTGATACAGGTCCTACCTCTTCCTGCTTCCCTCTACTTTTCCCTGGTTGGAATGTAAAAGCGATGTTTAGAGATATAGCCCACGCTGTGACCATGAAGATAAAAACCACACAGCCATGATGGCGGAGCAGATAGACAGGAGGATCTGGGATCCCTGACAGCGCTGCAGAGTCGTCACATAGACCTGCACTGCCTTCCTCCAACATTGGGTTATCTGAGAAAAATAAATCCCCATGTGCTTAATCCACTGCAACCTGGAGTTTCTGTTGCTTAAGCTGATGCAAATTATTGTCATTGACGTCAGGGTGTTGGAAGAATTTCGAAGTGCTGGTAACCTTGCCTTATACTTGGCTAAATTTAAATTAATGACAACCCCTTCAAAGTAATGGATGGTGAGCTAGATCTAAATTCTTTGATTCTTTAAGGGAATTTGCTAAATGTGAGTAAAATAGGGATAAATTGATATCTTAGATAGCTAGGTGACTTTGGGAAACCCCCTAATCTTTATGTGGTGCATGTTCTATATGTTATGAACTATCATTTTCTAAGCAACTAGAAGATGCCAGGCTCAATGAATGAACACGTTAAAGGAGGTTACTTAAGTTGCACAACAACCTGATGTAGATACCTTTAGCCTCTATGCACAGATATGAGGAAATCAGGGCTCAGCACGTTTACTTGCCCAATGTCACGGAGAGGTGAAGCCAGGATCTGAACCCAAGATCCTGACTTCTAAGCTACACCCTTCATCACTATTACATTGTCTTGAACCAGTAGACACTTGGCAGCTATTTGTTGAATGATTACATGAATAAGTGGATAAAACTATCCCTTTCTGTTCTAATATCCTATATTGCTATAGATATGCAGACTGTGGCTTAATCTGTATTGGTCAGGAATTTTCCCCTGTAAGTAACAGAAAGCCAACTCAAACTAGCTTAGGAAAAATTTGTAAAAGGCCAGGGAGGGGAGGGACATGGAATTTTTGGCCTTGAATAACCAAGGAGATGGTTGGGCTGGCCTCCGGGACCTTGGCAGCAAGGGGTCTCAATTGTGTTATGTCTCTCTGCTTCTTGTTCTGTGACCTTTCTTTGCGTGGGGTTTATTCTCCCTCTGGAGGGGTATCTGGCCACCAGCAGCTCCAGTGTCATCTGAATCTGTGACCAGAAAGAAAGAAGCTGAGCCAGCACAGTGGGGCACACCTGTTGGTAGACCCGGCTACTTGAGACCAGGAGTTGGAGACCCACAGGGTCTCTGAAAATAAAAAAGAAGGAAAGAAAGAAGCTGAATAGTGATTGGTTCAGCTGAGTTCACATGCTTATCATCAAATGAATTACTGTGACCAGAGATATGGACTCTCTTATTGGTCCATCTTGTGTGACAGTGGCAACCCAGAGACCAGAACATGTCTGGGAGATTCCACCGAGGAGTGGCTCCCTGAAAGGTGGGAGGAATGGTTATTATTTGAAGGAGTGAGCTATGAGGACCAAAATATCCCCACTAGATGCCAACGACGGAACCCAGCCTCCAATATCTAAGTGTCCCCACTCTCAGGCACGCCTTCCAGTTCTGAGAG
Source organism: Indri indri (assembly GCA_004363605.1). Taxonomy (NCBI): domain Eukaryota; kingdom Metazoa; phylum Chordata; class Mammalia; order Primates; family Indriidae; genus Indri; species Indri indri. The sequence continues at coordinate 17,507 of RJWJ010013337.1, forward strand.
CTCCATCCTGTCCCAGAGGCAATGGTTCAGAAAAAGAAAAGGTCACTGGGTGGCTAATTCTTTGCAGGAGCAGAAGGTGGCACAATGCATATTAATTCAGACTCAGAGTGTGTGCTGGGGCCTGATTCAAAGCGTCCAAAGCTGGGCGGAGAAATCTGAAGGGAGGCAATTGCTGAGCCAGCATTGACAAAAAGGTCTAGGAAAATGTCAGAAGGGAAGACGGTGAGCTTGTTTAGCAAGTGGGCAGGAGGGCCTGGGAGAGGTGATTTTGCTTTTATTCACCAAATTCATCAAGTACCAGTAAATAATCGGCTGGCTTGTGAGAAGATTGAGAGTAAGGGAGGTGGCTCCTGTATTTGCAGGTTTTCAGGAAGTGCCAGTCTTGTTGGAGTCACTAGTGTCCCCTCCCTCTAGGAAGTTCTAAAGCATTTGTTAAGGCCCAACCCCCGCCCTACCCCCAAGCAGAAGCCCAAGCAGCTTGAGCAATTTACTCGAGCCCATATAGGATGTGCCTTTGCCTTTAAGAAAATTATTTAAATATTTTAAGTTAAAACAGTGGTCCTTAACCTGGGCAATTTTCCCCCAGGAGACGTTTGGCAAACTCTGGAGAGATTTTTTTGGTTGTCACAATAGAGGAGAATGATGTTACTGCATCTACAGGACAGGGATGCTGCTAAACACTTACAAGGCACAGGACGGCCGCACAACAAGCAATGTCCAAAACGTCAACAGTTGTGAGATTGAGAAGCCTTGGGCTAAATCAACTGTCCCCAGGGAAAACTGTAGACAGGAAAAGAGGCTAAGGAGAGAGGCACAGACTGTGGAAACTGGGAAAGGTCTCAGAGACTAGGTCAACCTGCTTATTAGTAGCAGTTGAGGTCCTGAGCAGGGAAGTGGCTCAGCCTCGGTCACACAGCACTTTGGAAGCCAATCGAGGACTGTACCTGGGCTCCATAATGACCAGTCCTCTCCACAGCACACCACCTTACAATCCAAACAATTTCCCTAGAACTGCCCGAGAGCCAGCCTGTGGAGGCTTCCATTGTACCTAGGAAATAAACCAGAATCTTTATCATAGTGCAGAGGTGTGCACTAAAGAACTTGGCCATGCCCTGAGAGAGGTCTGGCTTTTGCCTCCGGCTTCTGGGAGGTATCAGTGACACACGAAGTAGGAGTGTCTTTGCTTAGGGTAGAAGCTGGCCACACCTGGCTGTCTTAGGTGGGAGCTGGCCATGCTGGAAAGACAGCTGTATGAGTCAGGGTGAAGGCTTTGGGTCGAGCAGCTTTAGTCTGCACGGACAGCAAGATCAACCCCATGAGCAGCCAGTCTATCTGTCAGTCACACCTATGTCATGGAGGCCAGTGACTCTGGACACCAAGCCTGGGTGAACTTTTCTAGCCGTCAATACTTTGCATATTGTCACAAAGTGATGCTGGGAGGGCAGAATGTCCTGACTCCACAGGGAGAGAATAACAGAAGCTTCACATCCGGATCCCTCCCAGACTGCCATGCATCTCTGCCTTTGGCTGGTTTTAATCTGTATCCTTTCCCTGTAATAAACCATAACCACGAATGTAATAGCTTTCGGTGAGCTCTAAGAGTCCATCCAGTGAATTATTGAACTTGAGGGGGGTTGGGGGCATCATCTGAACTTGGAGTTGGTGTCAGAAGTAAAGGCACTTGTGGAAGACGGTGCCCCAAGACCTTGCAGTTTGGCTAGCTCTGGGCAAAATGGCGGGCTGCCCAGATCCCCTTCAGCCAGGGTCTCATAACTCCAGCTGCCAGCCCGGCTTCCGTGCCACCTTCCCCGGGTAGCCCACAAGCACTGAAGGTTCTATGCAGGGGTACAAAGCTCTGGTCATCTTGACCTGTCTTGGGACAGCTCTGAAGGGCTATTCCAGATCCAGAACTCCCCACGGGGTCAGCTGGGACTGCTGTTGCGCCAGCGTTGTAGCTCAACCAGGCCCTCTGCCCACGCCCACTTCACACATCCTTGCATACAAAACTCCGTCTCATTGTCTGCTTCCTGGGAATGCCAGCTGCCACATCCCTTCTTTAAGGCCATGCTCCCGCCCTTGCCAGCCTCTCTGATAGCTTATCTCGTGAATCTCCCTCTTGCTGAGTCCACTGCCGTTGAATGGATCTCCCTTCCACGACTCAGGTTCTTCTCACTTTCTCTTTCCTTCCTGAAACTTTCCCCCGCCCTGTCCACCCTGCCCTGTCTACCCCCATCTTTCAGGGCCACCCGGAGTGCCATGAACCCAGAGACACTTTCCCTCGATCACCTCCACTCCAGATACAAATGAAGTTCCCTTCGCACCGTCCCTTTCACTAGCCTTTGCTTTTCCTTTGTGGTGCTTGGACCAGTGAGGACGATTTGGGCTGCAATGAACATAAGGCCTGACTAAAAGTAGCTTCAGTAATAGAGGTTTATAATCCTCTTGTAATAAGAGGTTTGAAGGCAATTCTGGGGTTGGCGCAGTGGCTCAGCTCTGTGGTTGGGGCGAGGGAGGGGTGCTTCATGTCTATTCCTGAAGCTTCCTCCCACACGAAGGAAGCTCAGCCACTGTAAATCCTGGTTTCTTTCTCCCCCTTATCCACTCCATCCCTGGGGAGGAAGGATGGCTGTTTGGTAAATCTGGCCAAGCCCGGTTGGGACTGAGCCCGCCACATGCAGCTCCTGGTCTCTGCCACTCCGGGTATGGTCTGAAGTGGGTGCTAACTATGCCTGCCTTGGAGTTTGAGCCCGGCTGGTCCCCTCATTAAGCTACAGCCACACACCCAGCATTTATCAGTAACCAAGATGGCGTTTTCCCTTCGTCTCCACCTGCACTCTCCCATCTCCCGATCTGTCCAGAACTCAGAAGGGGGAGAAGGGAGCTACTCCTCAGGCTTCTTTAGCGACTCCAACAGACACCACCAGGAGTCAGATTTGTTCAATCCGCCTTCTGTGCCATCATCATATGTCAACAGTATGTCCCCTTAGTGTCACAAGATGGCAAATATCATATTATCACATGACACATCCCTTCCTGTTTGAGCAGAAAGTACAGGGAAAGGAGCTAAGTTGCTTTCCCCTAGTAGCTTTCTCTTTATCAGGAGGAATACCATTCCCAGAAGCCCCTTTGCAGACTCCCCCTTACAGCCTACGGGCCAGACTGGGTCACATGTCCGCACAGACCGATGCCTGCCATGGGGAAATGGAAGTGTCACGACAGCTTAGTCCAGCTCAGCTAAATGATGGTGAAACACTTGGAACCAGGGGTATGGCCTTGAAATAAAATCAAGGTTCTGTCTGCAAAAGAAAGAAGGGGGTGATGATGTTCGACAGGCAGCTTGCAGTGTTTGCGGCAGAACTGTTCACAATTTGTGGTTATTTTAGGGTTTGATGACTCACTAACGACCTGACTCTCCTGTCTCATGTAAGGGCCACAAGGCAGGATGTGTGGCCGTGTTGTTCAGTGCTGTGCCCCAGCACCTACCAATGTGCTTCCCTCATATTAGGGGCCCAGTGATTACGCATGGGGACACAGGAATAATTACATGCTCGAATTGCCGGGCGCTGTAGAAAATACCTGAAGGATTGTCACACTTAACACATTTAAACCATTTTCTACCAACATAATGCATCACCCTTCCTTCTTCCAAATACTGTTCATCAAGTGGCTACAATGTGCAGACAGTATGGTAGGTGTTGGGCTTGCAACAGTGAACAGCGAACAAGACTGGGCCCTTCACGGTCAAGGGCCAGTGAGGGTGTCAATGAGAAAACCACCATGATACACGTAAGTCGGAGGCTAGGGGAGCATGGAGGAAGTTCCCATGTTTCCTCTTTGCACCCAAACCCATGGCATTCAGCACAGGCCCTGGGACTTTGTAAGCGCTCAAAATACAGTGACTATTGTGCCAGGGGAAAAAAATAGTCACGAAAAACTTATCAAACATTTAGGGCAGGCATTCTTGGCATACTTTGCAACTCAAGAAACTGAGACCCAGAAAAGCTAAATGACCTTGCATGAATCATGGGATAAGAACCCAGCTCTGAGGATGGCGTGTTCCTCGTCTCTATTCTTCACTGCCTTTCTGATGAGGCGACTTGTGACATCAGATTCTTAGTGCTGAGGATTGTTCTGTGTCTCACGTCCTCACCTGACCCATGAACATCTAAATCCATCTCCTCACATGTAGCGTGGAAACCAGCATTCATTTCCTGCCTGTCCTTCAGCTAGCAGCCCCAGCGTGAGCAAAGAAAAATAGCTGCGTTGGGAGACCAAGGTCTAAACATGTAAGATTCATTTTTCTCCTTTTCTTTTAGTGACAGCACCTCTTTTGTATTTAAGCACTAATCATAATTAGTCACTTCCTAGAAAGTGTGCAAACATCACAGCACAGTTGGGAGCCTGCATAGTTTAAACATTATTGCTAATTTAACTTCACGCTCTGGGACTGTGTGGGCTTTACAATAGAGTCCTCAAACTCTAGAAGATGGGGGAAAGACGTCTTTTGTTTTATTATCAGGCATCTCTCCCTGGCGCTCTGTGCAGGCCTTTGCGTGGATTTATAAGGTTTCACATAAAAATGGTAAAAAAAAAAAAAAAAGTCTTCAAAATGTTTAAATAGTATTATTATGTTAAGCTCACAAAGAGCCTTGGTTTGCCAATTTCCAGCTACACTTTTTATAGTTCAATGGGTGTGAATGACTGTTCTCTGACTCAGATGTATGGGAAATAGCATTTTCATTCCTTCCTTTAAATCAGCTTAGCTATGACACTACTGGACCCTTATCCCACTGGGATGCGGGAAATGTAATCTCAAACCTTAACTGGAGACTCCTTCACGTCCCAGGGTCTTAAGATCTGGGAGGCTTATGTGGTCAGGTATCCTCACTGTCTAAGCCCAAGGGGACCGTTGATGTTTGCAAGTCTCTGCTTCTGAGCCATCCACAGGGTTTGGGAATTTTTCTGGATGGGCCTGGGGTCTCCCTGCCTCAGGCACACCCAACGGCTGTCCTCGCTGAAGCTCTCTATCTTCTCAGAAGAGGCCCAGAGCAGTGTGTGTGCGTGTGTGTGTGTGTGTGTGTGTGTGTGTGTGTGTGTGTGTACTGCATCAAGAATCCATGCCCAGCTCTCCCCTTCCTGGCTAGGCAAGTCTTCCTCTCTCAAAAGTCTCTCTACCCTTCCTTCTCTGTCAGAGAGACCAACATTCTCTCTTCATCCGGCTGAGACTTGAACAAAAGACTGGAGGAGCTCTTGGCTCTGGGTTTCTTCTGTTCTTTTGCCCTGTGAGCAGGCACACAAACTCCACCCATCCCCCGGCTTGAACTGCAGAGAGGGAATTAATCTCTTGATATAATTAATATACAAATTACAACATAAAATTTGTATATTATAATTATAAATATATAATTATTATGCAAATTAATCTCTTAATGTGTTATCCTACCACATTAGTTAAACCTCACCAACCAGTGGTTTGATTTTTTTTTCAACCCAGAGAGATTTATTTACTTAGAATATCCTATACATTTATTCAAACAATATTTATTTCATAGTTCTGACGTGCAATGCAATCAGTTGGCTAATTGAGATACAGCCATGTGATGCCTTGCATTATTGGTTGAAATTGTTCGTGCATGTCTCTATCTGCACCCTATGTTGTGTGACTCTGCAGTTACTCCTACACTAAGCAGAGTGTATTTTCCCACCAAGGTTGGGCTTGCCCACGTGGCTCACGGTAGCCTACAGAGTGTGGGCAGAAGTGATAGTACGCCAGTTCTAAGATTAGGCCATAAGAGGTTTTGCTTTCACTGCCTCTTACACTTTTGTCATTGCCATGAGAAAAACACAACAGCAGGTCTCCGAAAAAGAAGAAGCTTCTCAATCAGTTTGGAGTTAAGTTCAGTGGAAACTAGCCTAGAGCAGTCAAACCCCAGCCAACCTGTGGATATGCGAGTGAGAATACATAATTGTTATTGTAAGTTACTGAGTCTGGGGATTGCTTATCATGCAGCATTAACTGACTGATACACGTGGTGAATGAGAATGACATGATCTCTACCCTCATGGAGTTTATAGAGTACAGGGAGTAAGGCAGACATTAAACCAATAATGATACAGACAATTTTTACAACTGTAATTGTGATGAGTGTCATGAAAGAAGTACGTGAGAATCCATAGCGCTGGCAGAGTGTGGGACAGAAGCACTTAACCAAGTCTATCTTTAATTTCTCTATAATTACCTGGGGCAAATTACACTCCCCAATTCCCTCGCATAGTTAATGTTGTTGTATCTGTATGGACCTTGTAAGCCACCTTAACTCTAAGAAATTAATCAACCAAAACATATTAATCAGTATTTATAATATGCACAGGTCCATGGTGGAGCTCTGAAACATTCTGGAAGTATGCGACTCAACATGTTCTCAGGCTACTGGGGGAGGGGAAGCAATATAGAAACACAACACAAGCTAACCAGCAACACAGAGTGGCACACCATCCGTCTGAGATGGGCTCGGGTACGCTGTGATGTGTAGGTGAGGTGCACACCACCTGGGGCTGGCTCCTTTCCTCTTTCTCTCCTAGGAGCAAGTCGTGTGTGCATCTTTAGGAAGGTTCAAAGATGTAAGAGTTGAGAGCCTCTTTAGGCAAAGTCCCATGGAGTGTGCCAAGAAAACATTCCCCAGAAGCAAGTGGTCTTCCAGGAGTGGGTGCATCACATTCGTTAGTGCCGACAATGTAAGACAGGGTGGGAGGTGCAGAAAGGACCTAGTGGAGCCATGGGAAAAGCCAGATGTCAGTGCCAGGCCAGCTTGGGTGGTAGGCCCAGCTCTGTCACTTAGTGGTATGTGATCTTAGGCAAGTTACGTGACTTCCCTAAGACTCACTTCCCTCATCTGGGAAATGGGAATGACCACTACGGCAGAGGCTGCTAGAGCTCACCAACATCTAGTTCCTCTCTTCTTCCTGGCACACACGAGGAATATATATGCAGTTAGTTATGGCCTCGTGATCGAATTCTGGCATGTATGACAAGAGTAGAAATGATGTGAGCCCCTTCCAGGCCTGGTTAATAAAAATATTTTACGTGCAATTTTCGTTCTCTTTCCCCACATGCCAGCTGAAGAGAGAGAAGCCTGAGATCCTGGAGGAAGGTCCAGCCACAAGGTGGAGGGATCTTGAGTCCCTGAGTGGCTGCATAGAGCAGAGCTCCCCTCCTAACCCAAGTCACATGGGTTTATTACGTGAACAAGAAATAAACTTTCATTGTGTTTAGCCACCGGAATTTTGGATTTGTCTTGTTATAGCCATTAACTTATCCTGGCTAATGCAATTATCTACTTTGCAGTGTCACGAGAATTCAACAAGCTTGTGAAAATGCCTAGCTTAGGTGCTCAATACATAGCAGTCACTGTGACCATGAAGATTATTAATAAGTCCTGTGAGAACAGTGCTAAACAAATGATCTGGGGCTTCAGGGGTGGGAGCGGGCTGCGGTTCCTGTCTGGCCCTTGGTTCCTTTAGTCTGGGCCCTGCCAGCCACTGAGATCATACGGAGCTCGAGGGGCTGGGAGACCTGACCTTGCAGTTCTCTGATACCTGCCAAGAGGCCTGCAGAATGCAGGAGACAGGGAAAATGGGAGCAGCCTTGGGAATAGATGCAGTCGCAAGAAACAGTGCAGTTGTCTCCAGAATACAGACAGCAGGGGGTTCCAATTCCCAAAGAGCTCTTCTGCTTTCCCTGATGATGACTGATGTTGGAAATGAGAAGCCTAGATGTGGCAAAGCCACAACGTGCCTTCTGAATCAACCATGGGGTGAGCATTCAGCGCATTGCAGAATGCCTGGGAGACAACGCCCATGCCTGGGTACATTGCATCTGGTTAAGTCAATGAAGTAGCATGTTCACTTACACAGAATACAGCATTCTCCAACCCAGAACTTGCAAACCGGCAGCCCAGTTGTTAAAAATTGAGCTAGTTGCCTACTTTTAAAAACTGAAACATTTCACATAAATATTTAGATTTCTAGAATTTCTCTAATAATCAAATGACCTGGTAATTCTGGACCCATATTTCCCGATGGCCACAGTTGGCGGGTGCTGAGTATCCGCCGCCCCTGTCGTACATGGAAGGCACTGTAACATTTGCCGCAGGACTTACCCAGCTGTTTTAACATTTATATTATTTGCCTAGCACCTTTCATCACCTGAGTTTGCCACCCTTATGTTAACTGGTATGATAAACATGACTTTACCGTATGGTAAAATTCTTGGTGATTATGATTTACGGCTACCATCTTTACGCTGATGATATTTTGAAATGTATTTGTTTATTGTTCAAGAAATGTTAATTGGATAGCTGCTATATGCAATGCACTGTGCTGAGTATTGCAGAGATACAAAGATGAATCCTACTCTAAGAAGCGCTCAGTCCAAAAGGGAGATAAAATACGTACAAAACTACACTAACAGGTACAAAACTATCAATTTCTAGGAAAGGAGAAGGGAAAGATTTATTTCTCCTTAAAAGATAAAATAAGGTTTCATGGAGGAAGAAGCATTTATGCTGGGCTTTGAAGATGTGGTACGATTTAGGTGTGTAGAAATTGCAGGGATGGGCTGCTAGGAAGGGTGAACAGCACCCACTGAGGCCGGTATTAAAGTTCTGGGTAAGGAAAAGACAATAACTCACTTCGATGCGAGCACAGGATTCAGGAATGAGAGTGGTGGGAAATAAAATTGGAAAGCTGGATGAGACCAAAGCACGGAGGTCTTCGAAAGCATCTAGAGAGTTTGAACTATTTCCGTGGACGTTGAAAGATTTTGCGCAGGAGACAGCCAGGCTCAGAGCTGTTATTCAGAGAGAAGAGTCCAGAAATGATACGGGATGTAGATTAGTAAAGAGAGAGACCAGAGATCATTGCAGTCCTCTAAATCAAAAGTCATAAGTAACACTGCCAATTTCATAGCAGTCAAAACAACCAGACCATGGAAGTGGGGGGTGTTAAGGACGTAAAGTCTCTGGGATTTTATAAGCAGGGGACCCTTGGGGCGGGGGCAGGAAACAATGCGGAGTTAAATGCTTCCGAGAGGTCAGGGCGCAAGTGCAGTGTCAGGAAGCAGCGGGAAATGTAGACATCTCCGAACAAGTGTGGAAAAAGGAGGGGCCCGTGTTTGCCGGATAAGAGGATGGAGCGGAGGGGCGGGGACTTGGCGGGGCGGGGCGGTGCAGGGGTGGGGAGGGGGAGAGAAAGCAGCGGGGCGGGGCCTCCCAGGCAGCAGGAGGTGGGGCCAGAACGGAGGAAGAAGAATTGCCCTGAACTGCTGCCTGACCCGCGAAAAATCCTAAACCTGAGTCAGCCTCTGACAATTAGGGCACCTCGATCTGCCCAGTGGAGCACTCCTGGGCAATACTTCCCTGGAGGCCACCTGCGGGGGCCTCTTTAAACACTAGCCTCACAGTTTCTTACTTAATCCATCACCTAAGCACTGATTTACAACCAAAACATGTTACAACACCCAGGTAAAAACCATTGTTCTCTGGGTCTTCCCTGGGACAGAGTCAACTTACCACGCAGAGTGCATTCTCCACACAAGACTCTACACACATTCTCATCTCTCTTCCCCATGCTGTGCTCCCCATAGCTGCTTTTAGTTCCTTTTCACTGTTATCCTCTGTTCCCCATGTATGAAGATGTCGGTGATTATAACTTAAAGTCTCAAGAAGAGAATTTAACATTTACACAGTGCTTTCTCATTTGATTCTTCTAACACCCCTACTGGGTGAGTGTGGTCATTGAATCCATCCTACAGATAAAGAAACTGAGATTCAAGAAGTCGAATATCTCGTGCAAGCATTGGCAGGTAATAAATGGCAGAGCAGACCCCAAGACTCCAGAGATCATGCTAGAAGGAGCTAAACTGCCCAAACATTTCACCTGAACTCTTTGATTTTGAGGTTTCAGGAGTTTAGACTTAAGCAGTTAGAGTTTGAGGTATGTATCAGTCATCTAGAGCCACTGTAATGCTGTGTGACAACCAACCACCAAACCTCGATGACATATAAAAGTGAATATTTAGCTCACAAGTCTGCAAGGTTCAGCTGTTCACGTGCCTGTGGTCAGTTGCGTTTCAGCTGGTCACCTCTGCTGACCTCGCCAGGTCACTCATAGGTGTGAGAGCTGGCGCTAATCCAGGATGGCCTCGAATGAGATGACCAGGTCCCAGCTCTGGCCCATGTGTTTCTTCTTCCATTTAGTCCAGATATGATTTATGCTGATGACGGAACTAGCAGAAACATGCAAGCGCTTTTTCAAGTCTCTGCTTGCATCACGCTTGCTAACAGTCCTTTGGCCAAAATAAGTCTCATGCCCAGCTCAGATTCTAGGTGACTCTTTACTGACAGGAATTGGAAAGTCACCCGGCAGGGGTATGGATATAGATAGGGTGAAGAACTGGAGCCTACCTCGAGGTGAACATCCAAATCAAAACATTCCCATTTCTACCGATTTACTACTCCATCGAAACACAGTTATTGCAGGAGGCGATGCTTTTTAAGTCCAGTGGCTTCCCGTGGCAACCCGAGTGAAATCCAAGCTCCTTACCATCATGACAAGGCCCTCCATTAGCGGGTCCCTGACAACTCCAAACTCAACCCCAGCCGCTCTCCCCATCTCTCCCCATGCTCCACCACTCTGCTCCCCCGTGTCAGGGCTTGGCACATGCTGTTCCCTCTACCTGGAAAGCATCCCCTCCCCCATCCCTCTCCCTCAGTTTGGCGGCCTCCTCCTCATCCTTTAGGCTTAAATGCCACCTTCCCGCGCCACCTCACCCAGAGTGGCAGTGTGTTCCCATCTGTGTTCCCACTTAACTCTCATCACACTTTGCAATGATGTTTTTTACTTGTTTGCCTGTTTTTTTAATCTGTCTTCCCTGCTAGAGTGCTGGTCCAGGAGGACAGGAACCTCATTGGTCATGTTCGCCATTGTGTCCCTGTGCCTAGCACAGCACTTGATGGAGAGCGGGCACTCTGTGCACGTATGAACGAGTGAGTGAATGAATGAATAACTGCGTGAGTGAAGATCTGGGATACAGTGTCTTCTTCCAGAAAAACTCTTAAAAATAGGGATCTAGCTCTCTGGACTTGGAATTCAAGGTCCTTCATCCTCAGAGACACCCTTATGAACTTAGAATTTCTAGATGCTTAGCTCAGCAGTGAGAGCATTTTTTTCCTTTTTCTTTGATATGTAAAGAGCTTAGAAGAGAGTGATTTTATCAGAGCACAATTACAGAGCATCTCTCCTCTATATTTGGTGGGCAGCTCAGGAGCGGGACCTGGGATGCCATCTCACAGCCTTCACCACGAGCAGGTGGCAGAGCCATGGAATCTGTCATGGGGGAAAGAGTAAGTGCCACAGAGATGGATTCAGGGGATTTGGGCTCTAGCCCTGCTTTGCCACGTCCTCCTGTGTGTCCTTGGGCAAGCCCCTTGGAATCTGTGTGCCTCAGTTTCCACGTCTATAAAATGGGTGTAATAATCCCCAGCTTGCAGGATAGATGTGAGGGTGAAATGCATGTGGCTTAAGTTCATCTCCCATAGAAGCCAGTTCAATAAGGGTGGGCTCCCTTTCTTTTCTCTTTCCCAAACAGGTTCCAAGTTTCTTTTTGTTCTCGCATCTCCTCTGGAGCACTCATCACTCTGGGCCTATTCCTAGCACAGGGTTGCCAGACACTCTTGTTTTAGACCAGGGGTCTGCATCTACTGCGGAGGGTTTACATCGTTGCTGAGCAAGTGCAGGACGCTCCTTGGCATCATCCCTGAGCCAATGGTGGGTCTGAGAAATGATGCAGACACTGGCGAACATTGGCAAACAAGGCCTTCAAAGTCACCCAACTCTTTCCTCCGTGTTCGGCAACCTCGTGTGGGGAAGAGAATCCAATGTATTGAGCACTCACCGGGGGCCCCACCCTCTGCTAGGCAGTTTCAAGAACATGTCCTAGTGGAAATCTCACAATAATCATATTCTTATTCCCCATTTTACAGATCAAGAAACTGAGGCTTGGGGAGATCAAGTGTCTTTAGTCAGTGCCTGACTTTTGTGCAAATCAGCTACTGAAAATGTGTATGGGGAATGTTACAAGAGACCAAGGACAGGCGGCTTCTTCCCAGTTACAAAAACACCGTGGAATTCCTGTTTATACATCATCTCTGAGGTCGCGGCTCCTACGCTTTGTGCAGGTTCTTTCATCTTGTTCTCTTCCTTCACAAGCGAGTTCAAGTGGCCAGCTTATATCAGTAAACGTCACACTGAAGTTGAAAATTCACTGATTCGGTCTGCTCAGTGTATTCTCTCTAGTTTCTTACTAGTACATTTCTGAGACCTATGTTTCTTAGTACTCACATTGACATTATCAATTTTCTACTTTCCACTCCTTTTTATAGAACAATGAGACCAAAATGAAATAAAATAGCTAACATTCATTAGGCACCTTGCTGTCTTCTGTAATACCCATAAAAACTGTGTAGTGCGTTCACAGTTGTGCACACCACCTTATCAAGTATTTTCCTAAAAAGAGAAAAATTCTGATTTGATTAGGCATGGTTGAGAACTCAATCCTCCACTTAGAGCTTTATATGTCTGATGATTAAAGGAAGTTTCCACAGATGGAGTTCTGTCTTCCCACATTTCAAGCCTTGTTTCTCCCCTCCGGCCCCATCCAGTACTAGGAACTGTAGGACACTGTCATGGCACCTGCACCTTCAGGGCTAGAGAGGGTGGGTGGGTGTCACAGTGGGCAGTGGGAAGGCTCTGGAAGCCATTCCCACACTAGGGCAGCAAGCAATAGGCTGATGATACACACGTCGTGCTGTGAACCCATAAACACCCACCAGACCTAAACTACGTGCTTCCCCACATCCAAGTTCCCCTTTGGCCAGACTCCCCAAAATACCCATGACCACTTCAGTGCCACTTGGCATGAGGAAAAGTAGGAGGGAGAGGAAACATTGTTAAAATATCTTCCTTTTGGCTGGGTGTGGTGGCTCATGCCTATAATCCCGGCACTCTGGGGGGCTGAGGCAGGAGGATTGCCTGAGCCCAGGAGTTTGAGACCAGCCTGGGCAACAGAGTGAGACCCTGTCTCTACCAAAAATAAAAAATATTAGTGGGGTGTGATGATAAGGGCCTGTAGTCCCAGCTACTTACAAGGTACCCATAGGAGGATCACCTGAGTCCAGGAGTTGGAGGCGGCAGTGAGCTATGATGGCACCACTGCACTCTAGCCTGGGCAACAGAGCGAGACCTTGTCTCAAAACAAGAAACAAAATCTCCCTTTTGTAAATTGTGTGTGTGTATATATATGCAATATAAACCACGCCATCCCATTGCTAGGGGCCCAGCCAGGGCCTTAGAAGGAGTCTGTACAGTGAGCTTATGAAGCCAAAACTTCGATAGCTTGCGGCTGCTGTCCCGCTGAACTGGAGTCGTCTGGAGCATCTCGCTGTGGGAACGGGGGTGGTCGAATCAGTGGAGCGCCGATAGGTGAAGTGGGTGGGATGACATGGTGCAGGGGTCAGCCAACAACGGCCCACAGGGCAAGTCAGGCCCGCTGCCTGTTTTCATTTCCCCTTGACTTCCTTTGCATCTTATTAGCCAAAATTGTAAAACATGCCCATGATTTCATTATTACTTGGTATGTTGGTCCCTGTTCTCTAAGTAGCAGATGCCAAAATAGGGTCAAGCATTATTAGGGGAAATGGCTGTGAGAGAAAATGGGGAGAGAGCCAGAAGAGGCTGGGAAAGTTATCAGACAACAGGCAGGTTTGACCCTGGGTGAAGGAGAGAGGGAAGGAAGGAAGGTTGGGTGGACGCATTTGAGACGTTGGTGCAGTTCAAGGCCTTTGCTGAGGCAGAACGACCTGTGGACGGAGTTCCGTGTCTCCCGGGAGCAAGCCAGTCTCAGCATCCTTGCCTCACTCAGCCACTGCCTGGGAGCAGCCCCTGCGAAACGTGGGTCGTCACCAGAGCAGTGGGAGATTTTAGAGCACAGCACATGGGCTGATGTCCAGTTACACTCCTTGCAGTGAAGGATCTGAAAGCACATTCTCATCGCCACCATGAGCAAGGAGCGTGAGAACCCCAGGACTTGCATTCACCAATAAAGTTTCATCCCTGGGGCAGGGAAGAGCCCAGCTTGCCTGGAGGACGTGGCTACTCAGAGCGGAGAGAACAAAGGTGAGGATTCCTTTAGTGGACGGAGGGAGGAATGGTGACGGGGAGGTGACAACAGGGTCTGCCAATCTCCTACCCCCGTGTCACCCCTCAGCAAAGTTCTTGTCCCAAAAGATGGCCATTGAGCGTGTCCATCTCAGCCAGGCCTGACACAGACATGGCTGCTCCCTAAGTACGTGCCTTTCCTGACCCCAGGGCCAGCACCATGTTTGCAGTAGAAGGAAGGAAAACAGCTCCATTAAGTTGTCCAAGGCTCAGTATTTGTGATACACCTGTTACAACATGAAGCCAACAGAATATCCCGGCCGCAGGTCTTATTATTTGCCAACCACCTAAGCTTGGGGTTAGGCTGCTTTTGTCTTTGATTTTTGTGGGGTGTGAGCGTTGGTGTCCTGCGTCTATTCTAATTTGGCTAATTGCATGTTGCCTATTTAAAATCTCCCCCCACTGTTTCAATTAGACAAAGAGTTCTCCATGTTCTGCATGGCAAATCAGGTTGCAAAGCACTTGGGGTCTTCCTGGCTTGTAGGGGAGGTGGGTATCATTCATTATGCATGGGCTGTGGTGGGGTGAATAAATCGTTGGAGTAACACTGTCATCCTCTTTCCAAAGATTTGGAAACCCAAGAAATATTTTATGGGGCACAAGCCTGGATTATTACAGTAGCCTCCAAAGTAGTCTCCACCTTTGTCTCCTCCTCTCGATTTTCTATTCTGTACCCAACATCCAGAGCGATCCTGTTAGGGTGCAATTCAGACCATGTCACCATGCTCAAATCCTTTCACTAGCTAACCCATTATTTCCAGTAAAACCCAAAGCCCTTACTCTGATCTATAAGGCTCTGCATCAGGGGCCTCCAAACTATGCTCCAAATCCAGCTGCCTGCTGCCGGTTTTATAAATAAAGTTTTGGAACACAGCCATGGCCATTTGTTTACGTATTGTCGAGGGCTGCTTTCCTGCTACGACAGCAGAGTGGAGCGGTTGTGGCAGAGACCACGCATCCTGCAAAGCCTGGGATACTTACTATCGGCCCTCTATGGGAAAAGCTCGCCGATCCCGGCCCAGACTGGGGGTCTCCAGCCACTGCCACCTCTCAGACCTTATCTCGTCTGTGCTCACTTTGCTGCATCCACACTGGGCTCTTTGCTATTCCTCTGACTCATCACACTCCCTTTCGCCTTGGCCTGGCACTGGCCGGCCCCTCTGCTGGGAATGTTCTTCCCCTGTGTATCCTCACGAGTTGAACCCTCCCTCCCCTCAAGTCTTCATTTGATGCTCACCTTCTTGCCAGGGGCTTCCCCGGTCACCCTATTTAAATCGCAACCCTCCCTCCCTTGACAGCCTGTGTCCTGTTTCCATGGATTATGTTTCTCAGGACCTTTCACTAACATACTGTATATTTTACTTACTTATCCTGTTTATACTTCTCTGCCCCAAAAGTAAGTTCCTTGAAAATCGGTCTCTTTTTCTTTTTTGCACTTTGCTATATCCCCAAGGCCTAGAGTAGTGCCTTGGGTAAAAGTAGGTGCTCAGTAAATATTTGTCGAATGAATGAATATAACATGATAGGTTTAGAATCTTGCTGCACAACAGAAAACTCAAACACTAGTGGCTTCTTCGGGCCAGTAGGGTGGATGCACGGTGCCAGCAGTGCCCGCTTCTTCAGCTTTCCTCTCCTCCATCTTCGGGAGGTGGCTTCCTCTCTCCCCATGGTGTTCACATGAGCACAGGTCATTCACTTCACCTCCTGCCTCCCCTTCATGTTCCAGGATGTAAAAGAAGGAAGTGACTGGGAGGAAGAGGTACCACCTACATCAGGAAAGCAAAACTTTCTGGAAATGCCCAGCGCACTTCTGCTTACATCTCTTTGGCCAGAACTGATTTACTCTCCTAGCGGGATGCATTAACGCCCTCAGGGAAACCAAGTTCCCAAGGAGAAGGGAAAATGGACACTGGAGAGGTGACTTTCAGCATCTGCCACATCTAGCCTTTGATTTTGTTCACAGCTGGGAGAAGAAGAGAGGGTGGAATTTGGAGAACTCCCAGGGCTTTGGAAAAGCACTAAGGCCAGAACTGCTGATTTTCCCAGCAGTCGGTCCAAACTTACGCTGCAGCACAGTCTCAGAGCTCCCTGAACTCCCCTTGTCATCAGGCTTACGTCGTTCCCACCATCGATTCTCGGTCCTTAGTGGTGCGCGTATTCATAGCCTCTGGCAGATGCTCAGGAACTATTCCTGTAAGATTTAATAAACAAGGTGGAATTTCATTCTGGGGAGTGTGAATACACACATGGGTACCTATATATGGGTGTCTAAATGCCTAGGCTCCGTCTATTGCATGCTTCCTACATGCCGGTCCTATATTAATAGCACCTACTCAATTCTGCCAACAACCCTGGGAAGCCAACAGTAGCACTCCCATGGTAAAGATTATAGAAGTCTCCATTTCAAGACTCAGTAACCTAAGGAACCGGTACAGGAGCTAATAAATAAGTGGTAGAGGCAAGACTCAAAACTGAGGTGGCTGACTCTAAGCCCTATGTACCCTTGGTCACATTCATTCATTTAGTCATTCAACAAACATAGACCTAGTGCTTACTGTGTGCCAGGCACTGTTGTAATGATCATATTTCCCATGTTTAGAAAATACTTCTCAAGTCAAAAGACTTACATTTTGGCATGCAAAGGGTAGTACAAAGAAATTAAAATATACACATCCTGTCTGTTTTCATCTGTATGTTTTTTCTGAAAGTTTCTAGATAAAGAACATACCCATGTACCTGCACTGACTGTCACAGTCTTTTTTTAAATTTCTCAACTAGTTTCATTTCTGTACATATTATTTGTTTATGAGATTATAAATTACTTGAGATTAGGGAGTATGTCTTATTCATTATTGAGTTCCAATCTTAAACTTGCCTGCAGTTAGGACAGTAATGAGCATACTGAGCTGTGTAGACTCCTGTTGGATGAAACAGAACAGTATTAGGCAGAATTTTTGGCTGCAAATAACCTGCCCTGAGTGATATAAGCAGGAAAGGGATTTATTAGAAGGATATAGCTCACAGAACCAACTTCAAAACATAGGCAAGAACCAAGAGAGGTTCTGCAGCAAGAATACAGCCAAAGCCATGGCTAGCTAAACCGGGCACTTGGTCTGCCATGGCTGGATACTGAGAGCTGATGTTCACTGCTAGACTACTATATTAGCTAGGTTATGCTGCAGTGACAAACAGCCTTATCATCTCAATGTCTTAAATGACAAAGGTTAATTTCCCAATCTCATCTGTCTACCACAGTTAGAAGGGTGACTCTGCTCATCAGAATTGCTCAAGGTCCCAGGTTGATGAAGACTTCATCTCAATTCATGCTTCCATGATCCCAGCAGGTGGACAAGGGAAGGGCATGAGGCCAATTGCACATCAGTTCTTTTTCCCTTTTTATTTTTTTAGAGATGGGGTCTCACTATTGCTCAGGCTGGTCTCGAACTCCTGACCTCAAGCGAATCTCCCACCCCAGCCTCCCAGAGTGCTAGGATTACAGGCATGAGCCACCGTGCCCGGCCAGCACATTAGTTCTTAACGCTTCTTTCTGATGTAACATACACTACTTCCCCCTCATATTTCACTAACCAAAGCAAGGCACATGACCTTGTCTAATTTCTTAGGGGGTAGTGAGGTACAATTCTATTAAGCCCTCCAGAAGACAATTTTTATATTTGCGATCAGCTTTGATAACTCTACAACCTCCAATGCCACCTTCACCGTGAATGTTTGCTTACTTAGCTCTGTAATTTGTGTCACTCATTTAAAATTCAAAATCCTGGCAGGAGTATCCCGCTGGCCAAGGTCAGGTCACGTCCAGTGCTTTATCAGGAAGGCACATGAGAGAGGGTGCATGCTAGTCGTCATAAGACCACAGAAATGACCATATTATTCCCCTTCTGTTTTTAGCTGGAATCTAAACTGCTGATCAAATAAGTCCTGTGTCTGCCAGGGCGATGCCTTCTAAAAGGGATTCCTAGATTTGGGCTAACCGCTGAGCTCTTCAAAGAGATAGTGCTAGGTACTCAAAGCATAATTGTTTTCTAAGAAAGAATAAATTCATATAGGAATGCATCTCATTTATTCTTATGTCCTAGGACTTAGCACTGAATACATATAAGTCCTACATGTTTCCCAGAGTGTTTTTCTAGATTAAAAGCTATTGGAAAAAAGTTTGGGGGCTAAGTAATCGTGGCATATGCTTGATTGGTTTAGTCATTCTTTGTGACAGACAGCCTCTAAGCTCGTCAATAGCCCCCATCTCCTGGTGTTCATACCCTGGCATAATACCCTCTTTCTTGAGTGTGGCCTGGATTTATTGACTCACTTCTGACAAACAGACTATGTCAGAAGGGACAGGATGTCAATTCGGAGATTAGGTTATAAAAAGACTGTGGCTTCCATCTTGGGTGTTTTCTCTTTGCTTTGGGGGAAGCCACCTGTCCTGTTGGGAGCTGCCTAGGAGACAAGGAACCGAAGCCACCAGCCAATAGCCAGCGAGGACCTGAGGCCTGTTAACAGCCATATGAGTGATCGTGCAAGTGGATCATCCAAATGAAGCTTGAGATGACTGCAGCCAGGCCAGCGCCGCGATCGCAGCCTGTCATACGCTGACAGAGAGGACCCGGTTAAGCTGCGCTTAGATTCCCGACCCACGGCAACTGTGAAATAATAAATGTTTGTTGTTTTAAAACGCTAAGCTTGGAATAATTCTTTACAGGGCAATAGTAGTACATTCTTTCAATCATTCCACAAATATCAAAGAGCACTATGTGAGGCCCTTGGGACATTTTAGTGATCACCATAGAACTGACTTCTGCCCTTACGGAGTTAATTCATTTAACCATCTTTCTATGCTGCAGGAATAAACAGAGGCTTTAATATGCAAATGTTCATCATGAATCTCTAAAAGAGAGAGAAAGTGTTCAGTGGATCTCAAACTTTTAAACTTCTTTTTTTTTTGCTCTGCATTTTATAAGGCTAATGTTTTGTGGAACACACATTAGAAAATTCTCTATTAGCTAAATGAGCGAATGAATTAAACTTGCAATTTTAAAGGCTTAAGCTCCCCTGCAAAATTTCAGAGTATGCCCCTCTTTGTTCATTACAGTCTTAATAGCCACTCTTCTCTTCCTGGTCCCCATACATACTTTCACTAATTTATTTAGCAAACATTGACTGATTATCTACTACACTGCAGGCACGGCACGCCCAGAATTATTGCCCGGGTGACGGGGCTGCCGTGGTCCTTCTGAAGTATATTTGGAAATTTGCTAATTGCTTCATTTTGGGAGTAATGGTTGGTTTCAGCCACAATATTTGGGCAGAGAGCAAAGGAGAGAAAGAATGGAATCGGTGACTGTTAAAAGCAAAGCCTTGCTGAAAACGGTAATGTGTATTGAAGCAAGGCATTGTCCTCTAGGAGAGCGGACACAATCTGTATTGTAATAGTGCCTGAAACACTTCATCTGACTGTATTTAAAATGTTTAAAGAAAGCACGGAACAAATAAAGCCCTCAAAAGGTCTTTCACATTGAAATGAATTCTTGGCGTGCTTTCCCCTCTGCTACTACTGACTTCCTCACAATAGCCTGCGTCAGAGAAGCAGTGAGGGGAGCAGGGCTTTTGTCCGGATCGTCTAACATGTGCCGAGTGGTTCGCATTTTATTTTATTTATTTATTTATTTTTTCCATCACCCTGTTTTTTTTTTTTTAGAGACAGGATCTCTGTCACCCTAGGCTGGAGTGCAGTGGCATGATCATAGCTCACTTCAACCTCTAAATCCTGGCCTCAAGTGATCCTCCTGCTTCAGCCTCATGAACAGTTAGGATGACAGGTGTGCCACCATACCTGGCTAATTAAAATATTTTTTTTGTAGAGAAAAGGGTCTCACTGTGTTGCCCAGGCTGGTCTCAAACTCCTCGCTTCAAGCGATCCTCCTGCCTTGGCCTCCCAAAGTGCTAGGTTTACAGGCGTGCACTACCATGGCCAGCCTCTTCTCACTTTCTTTTATTTATTTATTTATTTATTTATTTATTTTATTGTTTGTTGTTTATAGGGGTACAGATGTTTAGGTTATGTATGTTGCCCTTGCCCCCCCTTCCCCCCAAGTCCCAGTCCCAAGCGTGTCCATCTCTCGGAGGGTGCGCATTGCACCCTTTGTGTATGCATTTTAGATGGAAGGCGGGGGGCAAGGGACACCTTGTTTCAGAAACAGACTGAAAGGATAAACCCATTTTGTCTGGGACGCACCGCTCCTGAGGAATTCACGTGACGTTCCCAGGTTTGGTGAAGTAGTAAAGTTGGTTCTGGGACCAACCTCTCTCAGCTGACGAGGTCCGGTTTCTGTCCTTGGGAGCCACTTGGGGTCTGGTTTAGAAATAAGGCACAGCCGGTGTTGGTAAAGGTAAGAAGAATGGGATGGATTGAAGATTCACAAGTAAAATGTGAAGCCGGATAAGATAAAATGTAGGATAATCTTTACTCGCTCGAGAATTGGGCAAACCCTTTTAACTTAACCAGCCTTAAAAGGAAAGAAACATGGACAAATTTAACTGTGAGAAAATTAAAATCTTCTGACAGCAAAATAAATAAATAAATGCATTTGAAGGAGAAAAAAATGACAAGCCGTGGAGAACTGTGTGCAATTTATATGACCAAGAGTTAGTATTTTAATTCTCTAAGGGGTTCATAAAAATCAATATGAAAAAGACATCTGAGGAAAAAAAAAAAAGAGAGAGAGAGAGAGAAGGAAATTACATAAAAAGTGATTCTCACAAGCAAAGATATAAAAGACAGACCAGGAAAAAATTCAATTTCAGGAGTGATCAAGTAAATATGTCCACTATATTTATTGAGAAGTAATCTCGTAAAGTAGGTAATGGCCCAGTCTTCTAGATTCAGCCCGCCTGGGTTGCCGCTTCCTAGCTGCTGGCCCTGGGAAAGCTGCTGAAACTCTGGGCCTCATTTTCCTCGTCTGTGAAATCAACGTTACAGGTTTCTTGTGTGAACTAAAATAAAATTTTAATGCTCACCCCCCGACCCGCTGACTGAATGGACCCCCTTGTGGCCAAAAGAATATCCTAAAACTAAATTGCCTGCCAGGAGGAAGGTCAGACATGCCTCATCATGCCCCCCCTCCCTTCTTGGGGGCATCATTTATAACCCATTAACAGGCCTAAGACTATACAAGACAAACCTGCAGGTCCTCAATTTACACAACAAATCTATGTCCCGTGGCTTATCTCTGATAAACAGCTCCTTATGCTGAAACGTTCCAAGCCTTTAGACAAAGTTTCATGTCTTTAACAAATTCCAAGCCAAAGAATCTTTAAATCCACCTATAACCTGTAAACCCCCGTGTCGAGATGGCCCACCTTTTTGGGCCAAACCAATGTATGCCTCCCACGTATTGATTTATGACTTTACCTGTAACTCCTGTCTCCCTGAAATGTATAAAACCAAACTGTAACCCAGCCACAGCGAGTCCACTGCTCAAGGCCTCTTGGGCATGGCTCCGGGTCATGGTCCTCGAATTTGGCTCAGAGTAAATCTCCTTAAAATTATTTTACAGAGTTTGGTCTTTTTTCCGTCGACACTTGTAAGGGTTAGATAAGCTGGTATGTGTCCTACACTTGGAGTAGTGCCTGGCACATCAGGAGTGGTATATAAGTGTTAGCTGTTAAATTGATAAATATAAAAAAGTACATGGCAAGTGGCACTGGCGTAGTAGAGACACAGGCACTCTTACACCCTGCTGGAGGGGGACAAATGGGTCCAGTCTTCTTGGAGGGCAATTCAGCACTGTGCATCAAGCTCTTAGAATGCTGCACTGCCTTGGACCAAATTCCATTGTAGGAATTTTTCCCAAGGAAATAAGAAGTCAAGTATATAAAGAAATAGCTATAAAGTGCTTTTTTTTTTTTTCAGACCTGTACATTTATTTATACAATACTGGAAAGAACCCAAATGTCCAAGGATAATAGATTAATTGAGCAAATTATTGGACATCAATTCAGTAGAGAATTCTATGTAGTCATTACAGATGATGTAAGCAAAACCACTATAAAGGGCATCTTGGGGACAGCTGGAATAAGAACTATATATTATTAGATAATATTATTACATCAATTCTATCTCTTGGTGTGGTTAATGACACTGTAGTTGCTTGTGGGAGAATATAGGATGAATGCTGAAGTGTCATGATGTCTGCAGCTCACTTTCAAAAGGTTCAGGGGAAAAAAGAACATATATCTCATACATACATAAATATATCAGGGAGAGAGAGAGAAACCAGATGCTCATAGTG
>RJWJ010013338.1:0-40075 GCA_004363605.1 Indri indri
TGTCTCTTTCTGTGGGTCTAAGCAAGAGCAAATCTTGAAGACTTTCAAGATATCCCTCCTGTGGGCATGTGGTGCCACTCTCTTGTTCTTTTTAATTTCCATCTTCTGCTAAGAGCCAGAATAGCTTTCTTCAGCCCTTAGATGTATGCTATGGGACAAGGACTAGGTAAAAGCCATTCAGTAGGGTCTTGAGTGGTCAAAACCATAAGCCTGCAGGCATCGTGCAGAGGTCCTTAGACATCCGAGAACAAGAACTTCTGAATCCCTCCTTACTGGCCCTCCATCCCCGTTTTGTACCTCCTGATCAATATCTACAAAACAAGAAGTGGAATAGATAGTCCATAAACTTCCCTCCTTTCTAAAATTTTATTAATATTATTTTCTTCTAACTCACTAGCTGGCTCAGATAGATTGCAATAATTATATATATCCACCAAGGTATGAGAAACTTTTACTTATCTTTATCATTTCTAAGCCTTTAATGTCAAGCAAGGCCCTGGGAGGTCCGTCCTTGCCTCTCTGACCTCATCACGGGCCACTGTCTTCCTTACTGTGCTGTAGCCATACTGGCATCCCTTCCTGTCCCTTAGCATAGAAAGCTCTTTCTTGCTTCAGAGTCTTTGTACTTGCTCTTCCCTCCGCTCTACACACCTTTCTTCTGGTTCCTCTCTTGCCTTGTTCCTTCTCATTCAAGGCTTAGCAAAAATGGCACCTTTTCAGTGGGCATCGCCTCATCACTCCATAAAGACCCATCTCCTCACCCGTTCACCTCCGACTCCTAGTTGCTGCCCGTCACTCTGTTTATTTTCTTTGTAGCCTGGATCATGACCTGTAATAATCTTGCTTCCTTGTCTTCTTTTTATTGTCTACCTCTACTCAGCACCCCGGCATAGAAATGCTTTGAGGATAGGAATCTTATTTGGATTATTTTTTTTTGAATCCTAATGCCCGAGGAGTATACAGATAGATACACAAGAAATTCATAGAATGAATGGATTCATCCTCCTCAACCAGTTGAATTGCTCTTCCATAAAGCACATTTAATAAATTATCATCATCTCTCTAATAATCTCTATCTTCAAGCCTGTGATCTGGGTCAGTGTATATAGCAGGGTGCTTACTTTGGTTCTCAATTATTTGTCTTTATTGCTTATTAATATCTCTCAACATGAGATAAACGCCAATTAACATGTGCCACCTAAACTCTAGAAAATTGTAAGATACTAACTACAGTTGACCTTGAATGAAAATTGAATGCTGGAATTTACTTGATGTGGAAAATATATCCCATGGACAAGTTAGATGTTATTGGTGAAGGTTTTTATTACAAATACTGCTGTTTGTGACATTAGCATCCAATTACTGATGCTGAAGGCCCTGGGAAGATAAAAGCTTCTCTCTGTGTATATGTTTTTAAGGATATATTTTAGTGATAATTTAAGCCAGCATTTCTCCCTGGATTTATTTACATATTTTTTTTTTCAGTGTTCTGAGCTCCTAACATTTAGTTTCCTTAATAATTTGTTTTCTGAGATTTGCGAGTCAGGCAATATGGTAACCATGGCCCCAGAAGCATATGGAACTTCGAATGATCAACATCATCCAGGCTTCTACCAAGTAGGTGGTGGGACTCCAGTTGTAAGAGCAGATGGAGGTAAAAAGGGTAGATAATAATATCCTAGGGACTAAGCTAAGTAAAGAAAAATAAACTTGCCTTCATGGCTTAACTAAGATACATGCGTGTTTTATCTTTTATAGAACAAATGTGCAAATATGCTACAAGTACCATTTGTGCATTTCATGGATTGATATCTCAAACTGCTTTTGGATTATTAACTGCAGATGCTAATCTCCCACTGTAAACTCCATATTATTGTAGGCAACCCTTGGTAAACAGATAAATGCTTGGGAGTCATTGTGTTATCTTTCATGCCAAGCAGACTGCAGAGTGATTCAGTCTGGAGATAGCTTTGTTTCTTTAGTGTCACATTCATATGACACTAGTATGTCATGTTCTCAAAGTGGACTGTAGTGTCTTGTTAAGAAAAAATTGAGTTGCTTCAAAACTGTCCAAGCCTGGTAACATGGCAAGAGCCTGACATACCAGCGATTGAATTCTTGATCTGCCTTTACCACCATCTACGATATTTATTGACTATGATATTATCTATGACCTTCAGCAAGTTACTTAATCTTTATGAAGCTCCTCACCTATAAAATGGGAAGAGCAATGCTAACCTCACAGAATTATTGTGAGGATGTCATGAGAAATCTTGTAAATGACTGGACTATAGTAAGTATTCAATAAGTACTTATTTCTTTCCTTTTCTCTGCTCTCCCTTTCCCTAGTAACTTTGTCTTTTGAAAGTTAAGGGGTTATTCCTTTTAAGAGAATGTAACTTAATTTTAAAAACAAAAATACACACATACACGCATAATTATTGGTGGTAGTTCTCAAGTATTTTTGCTGTATTCAATTAGATCTCCTAGTCACAGAGTTATGAGCGCTAACAAATAGCAGTTGTGCAAAAGAAATAAAAGCAGTAATTCTTGAGATATTTTCGTTAATTAAAGAAGCAACATTGCTATGATGGATGCAAAATCTGCAAAATAATGAATAAAATGATACATTAAGTCACAGTCTTAGCATATAGGTGCTGATGCTGTTTCCATCTGATGTGCACCCCCAGTCGAAACAAATTAAACATTGTTATCAAAAGAACAAGAAAATTAAGTGACTGTGATAGAAATGTAACACTTTTAAAGAAAGATGAAAAAATCTAGAACAGGTATGCAAAATAATTTGTAAAAGGACTAGAGTTAGTCAAAATAGGACAACTGTTTTGTTATAGAATAACATACTACTTGGTATAACAGAAAAATAGATATAATAAAATGCCTGGCAGGATGTTTTCCCCTCTAAATTAGGAAATCTCCCAAAGAAGCTTATTTTACTTTATTTCCTGGGTTTTGATGGGATTAATAGGTTGATTTGTCATTTATTAACTTAGTCTTGTTTGTGTCATTTAACATGTATTGGGGAAGTGTTAACACAAGAACAGAGACCCCCAAATCATGTTTCTACACGTGAGATGAAGGATATTACTGAAAACTGGGCTTTAGCCATCATGGAACTATGCACCAGGTGTTGTCCAAGGTGACCCAGCTGTGAATGACACACCATTTCTGCCGTCATCAATCCTGCAGTCTAGTGGAAGCTACCTGTGGCTATGACTATGAATCCTGAAGCAAAGGCCCACTCAAATGGGTCTTCACTTTAGTGATATCTGACCAAGCATCAGAACAGGTGGTGAGGGCCTCTCTGAGGTTCATAGAGGGTGTTTCAGGGAAGCAATCTTAGAAGGATTCCTCATGCATGTAGGGAACCCACCCTACAGTCTATCTCATGATTCCTGGAAATTGTTCTATCCAGTGACTTTACCTTTCTCTGCTTCATCCATCTGTTCCCAAGGCCATGGGCCCACTGCATATTGTATTTTGTAGGAGGGCCCCTTAGTTAAGGGGTAAATGGGGCTTAAATCCAGCTCTTGTTATTGGTCCCAGCTGTGGGCCCTGGCACACGGCTGTGCCTGCTGTCATAGTCAGGGGCATCTTCTAATTTGCCCAAAGGAGCTGTTCATTTACCAAGCTGTGCTCAGAGGCATACTTCTACCTAAAAAGTTGTGACTTTTTCTAATTTTTGCAAACATGCTGTATGGATGGGCAGTGTCCCTGCTGCGTTTCACAGTTCCCCACCTTGACTGACAATCGGAAACTGTCCCACTTAATGGCATCTCCAGCTGGTCCATCTCCAAAGCTTGAAGCGGGAATAGAAGATTGTCCTTCGCTACTCCTGGTCTCACCCCAACTCTCTCCACAGCACTGGGCCTAACTATGGAATCGCCAAGTATTATTGATTTAGCTTGTGAACATCGAACCTTTTAAATGTTTTTATTTTTAAATTTTTTACCACCCTCTTTCCATTCCTCTACTTTCTGATCTTCTTCAACTCTACCTCACACATTTCCATCTGGATTATTGCAATAGGTTCTCTTGACTGCAGCCTCTTTCCCCTGACATCACTCTGCACATTGCCACAAACGGGCTAACAAAAGTCTTAAACTTAAGTTTTCTGTTTACTATTGTCTGGATGTTTGTGTCCCCCCAAATTCATATTTGAAATCCTAAACCCTAGGGTGCTGTTATAGGTGGTGGGGCCTTTGGGAGATGATTAGGTCGTGCGGAGTGGAGCCCTCATGGAAGGGATTAATGTTCTTATAAAAGAGGCCAGGAGAGACCTTGCTTCTTCCCCATGTGATGACCTAGTGAGCAGGCTCTTACTAGACACCGAATCTGCTGGAACCCTACCTCTGACCTCCTAGCTTTCAGAGACGTGAGAAATAAAGTTCTCTTATTTATAAACTGCCCAATCTGTGGTATTTTGTTATAGCAGCCCAAACCTACTAAACCACTATTCCAACTGATTTTACAATTTCTGAAGCAGTGTTTTTCCAAGTGTTGTTTACATAATCCTGAAATTAGGCAGTACCTGATAAAAATGTAGATTTCTTAGCCACATTCTGCATCTACTGGTTATAATCTCCGATGTGAGGTATGTACTGGGCTTCAGAATCTGCACTTTAATAACCTTCCTAGGTGATTCTTACAAACTAAAGTCTGAGAATTGGGTTAGATATTGCCTGTGATGAGGCTGCGCTTTATCAAATATTTTTTTCTAAAAATATTTCTGGAACTGTGGAAACCTCCTAGTAGTACATAGATGAGTTTTTTTTTTTTTTTTTTTTTTTGAGTAGTGAATCAAGAGGAAAAAAGGAAGAAATTCTACAACCACTGTATATTAGAATGATAAGATGTTTGGGGCCTCTGTAAAATCATACAGTATTATAACTAAAACTGCTTTGAGAGAGAGGTTGGATTCAACCTTAACTCAGGCAGAAAATTTCTTTTCCACATCCTTGATAATAGTCATTGAGCATTTTTAATATTTGCATCAAGGAGCTCACTGCTTCATAGGAAATTCTATTTCAGTGTTGGTCATGAACAATTTCAGTTCATTAACCTTGCACTTATGTGTGAGCATGTGTTTGTGTTCATAAATGACATATGAATCGCATAACGGATATTCATTTCAAATTAGCACACTTTTTTTAAGATGACAAATTTTTAAAAAATTATTTATAAGGAACTACCTTATTGCTTTATATAAAAACTATAAATTCTATTAAAGACATTTATCAAAATGTTCAGAAGAAGTCCAGCCACCAAATGAAGAAATCGTTTTGGACAAAATAATTAGTAATACCTTGACACTTCCTAAATAATTTCTTGCTTGACAATTTTTACTTTTATATTTATTTGTTCATTTTAAAAAAAACATTTATTAAAGGAGTGAGTTAGATGCTGATGATATAAAAAAGAAATGCATAAGACTTGGTCACTACTTGCAATCGGATCATAGTCTGCTTCAGGGAGAAAGACACGGACAAAGAGCGTGGGCTGAGTTTCACACTGAGATGCTCAGTGGGTAGATGGAGGCATAGAAGCTGGATTCAGGAAGGCTGAGTAGAGATAGCTTGAGCCGAACACATCACTGTGTGTTCATATAATTAAATCTGTGTTTGAAAACGGGTATAGCGTAGAAAAAAAAGAGGACCTAAATAATACTAAGCTCTTTCCAAATATCAAATACTTAATAAAAATTATGACTGTAGAGGGCAGTGATATATGAAATGCGTGCTGCTCTTTCTTATTCATGCTTGAGGCAAATGAACCTTCAGTTTATACACTCAGCGGACATTGCCGTTTCCTTAGAGGTGGTTAACAGAACTGAAAGCAGAGTAGCCTTTGTAAACCCAAGCTTGTATTTCTGAACTTACATTTTTCAACTCTCTTCACCTGGTGACAGATTGTTTGTAAAATCCATTTACCAGTGGACTCTTTCATTCGAAGGCCAGTGGTTCTTTTGGCTGTGGGGTTAAGAGTGAAGACCCTGGAATCCCAGATCCATCACACTACCAGGTTACCCAACTTCTTTGAGCTTTAATCTCATTGTCTGTGAAATAGGAAGAATAATAGCACCTACCTCACAAGATCGCTGTGAGGCTTAAATGAGATAATAATGGGAAGAGCTCAGCATAGAGTCTGACCCATGGATACCCTCACTTGGGGCTAACTGTCGTCCTGTGGAGGGATAGCTCTGGAGCAGTGGAACAGCAGCAGTGGTGGAGTCAGAAAGCCTGGCTAGGTCACCTGCTCTGCCACGTGCCTCCTCTGTGTTTTGATCACCTTTTCTTTACCATCAGTGGGAAAGGGATTCCCTCCCTAGCGTTATGGGATGGCCTAACATGCAACACCAGGCACCAGGCAGATGAGACTAACAGCAGTTTCTTGGTTATATATGCTCACGGTCTAAAGGAGGGAGTCCCATGCAGGGTCACACAGGGGCTGGATTAAGGAACAGAATGAAGAACCAGGGGCTGCGGGAGGCAGCCTTTGTGGTGTCAAGAGTGTGGGGCATCTCGTGGCTCCCATGGGAGGATGTGATTGGCTTGTTTGAATAATTTTGTGGACTGACAAGGAACTGAAACCTGCTACTCATGGAGAAGCAGGAACTGTGCTTGGTCCTTTTGATAAGGAGGGTTGTTTGGCTAGAGGACCTTCTCTGTGGGAGCAGAGTAGGTAGGGAAACTTACTGGTAGGCCATTCAAGGCCTTCCCAGTTTTACCAGATGTCAAGGAAGCATTAATACTGAACCTTAATTTAGGTCTTATACAGTATTCTGCAACTGAGAAATTCACTTTCGTTTCATTGCGACACTATTTCTTCCTTTCTAAAAGAGAGATGGCTTTAAATGAATGTGTCTTATTAACTACATACTTCATAAATTTGGGGTGTTATTAGATAAGCTATTAGTTTTTTTTTTTTTTTTTTTTTTAAGAGACCAGCTTGCTGTATCACCCAGGCTGGAGTGCAGTGATGTGATCATAGCTCACTGCAAATTCTAACTACTGGGCTTACGTGATCCTTCTGCCTCAGTCTCCTGAATAGTGCTCAATACTACACTCATCAAACTTTTTATTTTTCTGTAGAGATGGGGTCTCATTATGTTGCCCAGGCTGGTCTTGAACTCCTGGCCTAAAGCAATCCTACTGCCTTGGCCTCCCATTGTGCTGGGACTACAGGCTATTATTGACTATGATTTGGAAGGTATTGCTGGTATTCTCATTATAATGTTCTGGGAAAAAATATTTTGGTAAACTCCATTGCATAAGTGAAAGTCATTCTTACTGAAACATCCTTCCTTTCTTTCTTTTTTTTTAGAATCAAGGATTATGTGTCAATATAGAAAAATAATTAGTTTTAGTAAGATTTGCCGTAATATAACTTACATGTCTGTCAAACTTAGTCATATCATTTTAGTCATTGAAGCCCAAGGGGTGTGCACTTCCAGCAAAGGATGAATATAATAAAATTTACCTTGTAGGTAATAGACATCAGTTAATGTTTCTAGTTGATTATGTTGGTTTACTTCTCAGATCAATATTTGCATCAGCCAAATAATGTCAAAGTTATGAAGAACTGTAAAATTAAGGCGAAATATTCCATTTTCCTCACTCTAGGACTAACACAATTTAATTTTTTTTTCTTTGGTGGTATATTCTATTAATGGGAATGAATAATCATACCAAAGTGAAAAAATACATACTATGTATTTAAAATATTTTTCTGTGCATTTGTATGTATGAGTGTGTGTATAACAGCATGATCTTGCTGAAGCTACAGACTGGGTGCTAAAGGCCAGCAATCTACATACTGTGGTATATATTCATACTACCCGATTCATGTGGGCTAAAGGGCCTAACCTAGCAAAGACCCTCAGTGTTAATGACTGAGACTCAGTCCCGTCGAGGCAAGTCTGAGAGGCGAGATGGATGAGGTAAGAATAGGAGAGAGTGACTCAAGACAACCCAGACTACAGGGGAGATGACAGGAATCCATCCTCAGGAAGAAGTTTCTGGAACAATGAGCCACATTTGCCAACATAAACCGAAGCTCAGAGGGGAGCAGTGTTTCTGGGTCAGGTGTGCGATTGGTGATTGATCCTTCTGTTGCTTAAGTCCTTGATAACTTTGTGCACAACCTGAGGGGTGGACACCCATAGGTATGTAAAGCATAAAAGGACTCAAATCCTGAGGGCCAAATGGCTCTGTAGTTGGACCCCCGAAAGTGAGAAGAACACAGAGGAAGGGGATAAGTTCCCAAATGGCCAAGAGAGGTGAATGCAAGGTGGTTGGGAGCAGCTAGTTGACCTCAGGGTGAACACTGGTGGACAGGCAGCATCTAGGGTTAGGTCAGAGGTCAGGAGAGACCCAAGACTGGGGGGCCCTAAGTCTTGTAGGACAGGTAAATGCATCCAGAGAGAGGATCAGCAAGCTGGGGCCGGTGTCCTGGCCCCAGAGAAGCTGGAGAAGGGACACTGAAGAGTGGAAGGCAGTCCAGGGCAGGTGGTGGCTCAGGGTAGTGCAGAGGTCGTGGTGAAGTGCTCCTGGGGGACACCTCTTGAGGACTCCTTGAGATACCTGAGGCAGAAATGAGCTATGTAGGGTGGAGGCTAGGTGGATCCTCAAGTTAAATTTGTGGAAAGGAACCTCTGACAGAGCCATAGGTGGGTCTCACTATTAATATAACCTCATTTGGAGTTAGAGTGAGGTGTCCTTGGTCTTTCAGGCTTTGACTACATAACATCATACTTATTTTAATATTCAAATGATAGTTCTGAGCTCTACCTTACTTGCCCTAAATCCCATTTTGTTCCTCCTCAGGAACTCCCTTTGTGTTATATCCAAGAATGTCAAAGATGATTACTGAAAACAAAAAGTCAGTGCTCGTTAGTCTTATCTTCTGGGAAGTCTGGGAAGTTGGGAGTATTGCTTCTTTTGCCAGTGAGAGTTTTTACTGTTGCTAAGACCTGTCCACTGGTGTGGCTGTGGTGGGACTGTTCCTTCCTTCCCTGGTACAAGGCCTGGTCAGAGGAGCTCCTCTTCCTTATGGTGAATTATATCTCAGGGACCTCTCCAGTTGGCTCCAGTCAGGGCTAATGCACCAGGGCTCAGTGACATTGAGCTCAGACTTTATGTTCTAATACCTTCCATCCCAGGAGACTCCTCAGATGCAAGTGTGTAGAACTTATTTCTGACAACCTCAACTTTTATTTACCGATAGCTATGGGTGAGTGACGAGGTGATTTCATCCACTTGTGAACCCAAGCTTAGAATCTAGTTAAGTCAACAGTCTTGTTGTATACCCCAAGGATGAAGTGTTGGGGACTTGCTTTGGATTCATATAATTAAAAAGGGCTCTTACAGGGGTTCTTTTGAGATTAAAATAAATTTTTCCAATGGAGAAGTTCTAGCTCTAAAGAAAGAATATAAGTCAGTATTTGTGAAAAGACACTCCACTGCCTTTCAAACAAATAAAGTCTCCCTCTGCCCTAGCAACTGCGTCATGTCTGTGAGACCTCGAACAACATGCCTCTTTGCTAACTCACCCACATTGCAGTGGAGCACTGGTTGTAGGAATATGTTAAAATCACAGCGGATTTCAGCAAAATTCCAGATCTTCCCCAGACGTCCAGCACTGTGATCAAGTGGACAAAGCACTCCCTGGCCTGGAAGACAGAAGACCTTGGAAGGACTAGTGGACAGGGTCACTCATGAGCTGTGTGACTACAAAGAAATTACTTAATTTCTATGGACATTTATAGAATTAGAGGGTTTGGACAATGGTCCTCAAAATTTATTCTTTGGAACTCTTTGGCCATCTCTTAAGCACTTTTAATCTGTAAGTGCGTAGTTATGTTATCATTAGTCACAGAATTATTATCTTCTATAGTAAAATAAAATTAATTATAATGACAATTATAATAATAACAAGAATCATATTTTGAGTGCTATTTTTCAGGTATTATAAGAGTTATCTTCTTTAATTAAAGTGTGTATGAAGTGCATATTACTACATCCATTTTATAGAAGTTAAGTAACTTGTCTAAGTCATTTACTCAGTAGGTAGCAGATCCAGGATTCAACTCTGGGTTCTTCTTATGCACATGTAGTGCATGCAGAAAAATATAAAACCATAGCGTTAGCATGGTTTGGCTGTAAAATCTTGTTATATCTTACATCATCTTACATCTACATGTAAAAACTGAAATCTAAACCAGAAAACATTACATCATAGTAAAAGAAGTGACCAGGAGTAAACTGTGTAGAAAAGAAAAAGAAAAAGACCCGTAGGAGTAAAAAACCTGGAAAGTTGCTTTATAGTGACACAGATTGACCGCATGCCTTCAGAGACAAAGCAACAAGATTGATTTGCGTAAATAAATATTGATTTGACAGGCAGTCAGACACATTAATTATGTGGGAGTAAGTATATCTACTGTATTTTAAACAAAGCAGCACCAAAAGCAATCTGGAGAAAAAAACTGCTGCAGCAGACAGTTCCTGATATAACTTGGGACTTCTCCATTCTGCTGACATAATTTCACCTGAAATACCATGTAGAATGACGCCTTCACCCCAAGCCAGTGCGCCTTTCAGAACTCTCTGTCTCCTACAGCCTGCTATGTTGGGAATCTCACAGGCATTTGACATTTCTTTACCTCCAGCTTTTTTGAGGAATAATTGACAAATAAAAGTTGTACATTATTACCTATAGTCAACATGCTATACATTGGATCCCTAGAGTTTATTTATCTTACAACTGGAAGTTTGTACCCTTTGATCAGCATCTCCCATTTCCCTCAACCCCCAGCCCCTGGCAACGACCGTTCTACTGTCTACGTCTATGAGTTCTACTTTTGTAGATTCTACATATGTATGAGACTAGGCAGTATTTGTCTTTCTGTGCTTAGTTTGTTACACTTAACATATCGTGCTCCAGGTTCATCCATGTTGTCACAAATGGCAAAATTTACTTCTTTTTACAGCTGTACAATATTCCAGTGTGTGTGTGTGTGTGTGTGTGTGTGTGTGTGTGTGTATGTATATGCATATATATCTCACATTTTATCTATTCATCCATCAACAGACACTTACGTTGTTTCCATATCTGGGCTATTGTAAACAATGCTGCAGTGAACATGGGGGTGCATCGAAGGCATTTTTGACCTCCTTCTCTTCTTGACCTGTGTTTGTCATTGGTTCCCTTTGATTCTCGTATATGTGCTGGGCATTAATGTTGAATCAGACAGACACAGTCCTTGTTCTCCTGAAGCTTGCTATTTATTGGGATTACTTGTGGTGGAGGCTTTGGATCCTGTGAGAATATATAGCCAGAATGTGGTCTTGCTCCCTTTGGTTATTATGAGAAGCTCTTCTAATTGGCCTTCAAAGCTTACTCTGTCTACTGCTTTTTATCCAGTGTGACTGTATTTGTTTTCCTGATATATAAAGCCATTGTTTTAAGCCAAGGACTATTGCGGAATCAGTGTCTCTGTTGTTTTTCCAAGTCAAGGTCAAGTTCCTCATTTTATAATTCAAAGATCTCTATCAGTTGTTCATTTCTTCCCTGTTCACACAGCTCAGCCCCAGTCTCATCACTTGTCAGTGCCATTCACTCCTACTCTGGTCCCATCTGACTCATTATTTCTCTCCCCACAACTGTTTATTTCACCATGATTCGCCAAAGCCACATTTGCTTTATCTCTTTCTTTGTGGGTGTGTGTTTATTTATAGATTTTTTTTCCTGAGCCATTTGAGACTAAGTTGCAGACATGATACATCACCTCTAAATGCTTCAACTGCATGTCTTGAAAACAAAGGTGTTTCCCTACACAACCCTAATGCCATTATTATACCCAAGAATTTAGCACCAAGGTAGTATTATTATCTATGATATACTCTATATATGCATTTCTCTAATTTTGGGGGAAAAAAGACCTCTGTAGCTGCTTTTGCTCACTTCAGGATATAATCAAGAAAGTGCATTGCATTAGGTTGTTATGTCTCTTTTGTAACCTTTAATTTAGAATACCCCTGAATGACATTTTGTCTTTTGTGACATAGATATTTTTGAAAAACACATGTCAAGTGTTTTGTAGAATTTCCCTCTATTTGGATTTGTCTAATGGTTTCCTTATGATTATGTTCAAGTTAAGCATTTTTGCAAAAATACTATGTAGATAATATTGGTTTGTTATTTTTTTCATCTTTTCTTCTTTCCTCCTGTTGCTCTGTTGGCTTGAATATTCTATGATTTCCATTTTTTTATTGCAAGCCTTATATTCCCTTCAGTTAAATTCAGAAAATTGTTATGTGATCCATGCATTGTGCCAGGTGATCTGGTGCATAAAGAAAGTAGAAAATTCTCCTTCTAGGGCAGCCCTATGACATCCAGGGAATCTTCTCTAATTAACCCTACCTACAATGGTCTTGTCTTTCCTGAATTTCTATGGCACTATCATCTACAAACTGCAAGGTTACTCTGATTACTAATGCTCAGCCTTATAAGATGCCATAATTTTTAAAATGTGAAGTTTCTTGTCCAATAAGATGCTAAGTTCCCTGAAGGCAGATGCATGTCTTCTACCATTTTTTTTCTTGTTCATTACAGCACCCAGCACTGTGCTAGACCCAAGGCAAGTGCTTAAGAAACAGTTGTGAGTCAATTCTGCCTTTGTCATGGCTTCTTTATTTTAAAGCCTTTGCTTCTTTTTCAAATGAAGGTAATTCTCGACAGCCTTCTGTAATGAAAAGGAGTTGTGGCATAGCTAATACATTAATATATAGCTTTGAGATACATTACATGACTTTTGAAAATCATCCTTTTATATCATCCTTATTATGTTTGTCTAAGACCATGATCAGTTTATGTTCCCTGAGTACAAACTTGAACACTGTGGAAAGATAATCAGGAGTGTGTTGGATGACTCTGATTTTTAAATTAACCATGGATGATCTTCAAAGTGAATAATCCATACCTGAAAAATTAATGATTTACCCCTTCTCTACGTATAGAATTATATGGTTGAACCATCATGTTGCTCTGCATAGGAATAATCCTTATGGAGCTATTTATTATCTGTTGTTGGTAAAAACATTTTTTTCTCTTTTGGAAATCAAAAAAGGTACCTCAGAATGCAGGGAATTAGAATACAGCCAGATTTCATGTAGACTGAACAGAATCCAGTGGGGACGCTGGTGTTTTATAAAGGGCTTTAAAATTTTGCATTGTACCCCACTAATTCTGTACTGGGGAAAAACATGTTTACAGTCATGGACCGACTAGATTGCTCCAGTTACCCTGAAGACTCAAATGTTGTCTCCCTCATGGAGAATCAAAGCTTTCATTCATCACTGTTTGCTTCTTTGTTCATTTATTTATTTATTTGTTTTGGATCAACCAATGTCCAGAAGCTATGTGTGATGATCTAACAGGGAGTTCTGCAAAGCCTGTCTTTTCTCCTATTTTGTGCTTCAAGGGCCATTTGCGGGTGACGGTGCCAGGTCTCCTGATTACCAACCATCTGGTGTGATCTTGGTCTCTGAGCCTGAGAGCCTGAGAGCCTCAGCAATGGATTTACCACCAGTTCTGATATAAAACAACCATTTGGCCAACTTTGGCCTTTAAACCGTCAACTACCCTCTGGTCTGCCTTCACTGCCGTAGAGTTATTTGTGGTTTGATTTTTGGAAAATAAACCTCAAGGTATTAAACATATACTTTTGGTCACATCCAAATTAGTATGTATTTCATTTGCATTTGCAAAGTTTAATCATGGAGCAAGTGGGAACGAGTTCTATGTGGATATCCAGAATGATTCAAAATAACTGTACTGAGTCATGCGAACATTAAGTTGGATATGGTTCTAAGAGCAGAGAGTCCATGAATTCTAATTAAAAGAATTTAATATTTACCAGGATGGTGTGTCATATAGTTTCTGAAGGATTGGCATCACATTTATGCCTAATAAATATATTCTTCATGAATATGCTAAGGCAATATTAATTTACTGAACAAGATAGGGTTCTAAGGAATAATTAATTGAAATGATTTCATAGGCTTCTGCAAACAAAGCAGGTTGTGTAAATAATCCTTCAAATTAGAATGGGCCCATAGGCCTAGAGCTGATGAAAAATATGATTATACCTATAATTTCTGACAATAAAAAAGGAAAAAATAGTATTGATTTTATACTTTTTATTAATAAAAGTTCCTAAAGTTTCCTATCCTTGGTTATATTCTTAATCTGAAATAGCTGGCAAAAGTTTTTGGAAATCTTACGGATTGCTTAAATATTCAATAAACTCATTAAAAATAGGTCAAATATACAGATACAGAGAATAAAACAATGGTTACCAGGGGCAGGGGCGGGGGGGCAGAGGAAATGGGAAAATGTAGGTCAAAGGATACAAAGTAGCAGATACTGTAGAGATCTAATATACAACATGAAGACTACAGTTAATAAAATTGTGTTGGATTAGGGATTTTGTTAAATAATGGATTTTAGCTACCCCCATCAAAAAAAAAGTAACTACTATATAGGATGATAGATATGTTAATTTGCTTCACTATTATAATAATTTTATTATCTATATGTATCCTATAACTTCATGTCGTAAACCTCAAATATGTACAATAACATTTATTAAAAAATAAATTCATAGGTTGGAAATAAATATGTATACCAAGTTGATATAAATAGCTGTTAATTATTTTAAAAACCTACCCAAGTGGATATAAATAGAAATATTTTTCTCTGTATCAAACATATTAATGTGGAGACCTAGCACAAAAGAATTAGGCATTTATCTAGAAAGATAATTAGTGAATTCCAGTCCCCCAAATTCTCCTTTCCAAAAATTACTATGTATGAAAATATGAGTGTATAATATCTAAGCACTTAGACAATTAGCACAATGATGAAAGGCTATTAGAAATTGAAGAGATCTTAAAAATCATCTAGCTGAAAGTCTTTATTTTATAGATGAGGAAACTAAGGACCATATAGCTGAAGGGATTGATCCAAGATTATGAGAGCAATGGAATCAAGATTTGAACTCTGATTTCCTGTATCTTAGGCCATTGCTCTTTCCACATTCCAGGAGAAAATGGAAAATTTAAATAATTTTATGCTGACTGAGAACCAACGCAGCAAGGAAGCAGATAGGAGTTCACCAAAAATGCAAAATGTCACATTTGACCTTGGCTTGTAATTTCTTTTCTTAGTTCCTACCCTTTTTTGTAGTATCTATGGCAATATCTCTTCAGGGCTAATTTAATTTATTTTTCTTTGTCATTTTCATTTCAGTGGGATTTATGAAAATCTTTAGTATTGATACAACCTAAGTTTTTTTATTTAAAACTATCTGTAATTTCAATATCATTCAAAATACTGCATAGTCTATTTAGTCTAGTCCAATAGCATGAGCTGAATGATCCTCGTCCATCAAAAGCACTCAGTCTGCATATAAGGGCTCATAGACATTAAAAATTGTTGTAGATTGTTAAGCATGTTTCTATGATCTGAATGTGTCTTCCCAAAATTCCTGTGTTGAAATCTAATCACCAATGACATGGGGCCTTTGGGAGGTGGTTAGGTCATGAGGGCAGAACCCTCTTGAATGGGGTTAGTGTCCTTTATGAAAAAGGGCCCTGCGAGCTGTGTTGTCACCCCATGAAGACAGTGAGAAGAGGCCTTTCATGAACCAGGAAGCAGGCACTCACCAGACACCGACTCTGCCAGTGTCTTGATTTTGGACTTTCCAGCTTCCAGAACTGTAAATAAATTTCTGTTGTTTATAAACTACCTCGTTTATGGTATTTTGTTATATTAATAACAGGCAGAGCAGATGAAGACAGGCACCATACAATATTCTGAGATCATTTGTCCAATCTTCAACAGACTCTTCCTTGTCTCTCATCTACCATACTCCATCTGTCACCAAATTTTGTTGGTTTTTACCTAAGTACAAGTCAACATGTATCCCTTTCCTCACCCTTCTGGGGCCACTGCTGTAATCCAGGCTGTATCACCTCTGGGTAGACTTTTGCCACAACCTCTTAAGTGGCCACCAGTCTCTGTCCTACTCTTCTAGTCCCATACGGTTGAGCTTTCTTAACATCACCAAGTTATTTTTCTAAATTTCCAATTACTCCATGGCTTAACAACTGTCATTGTTTTCCCCCATTGAGAGGCAAAAGCTCTAGAGCATCCACATACAATGTTCTTTGCTTCTTCACCCTGTGTTCTGTCTTTTCTGCCAGGCTGACCCCTGATACCTGGCCTCCCAGCCACATCACACATCTCTACTCGTGTGACCTTTGGACTTCCTCTTCTGGTTCCCCTCCTCCTCTGTGCCAGCAAACACCTTCTTCACCTTTGAGATGTACCTCTTCCTCTGTGCTTGCTTGATAGCATTGCATTCTCACTTTTACGTTTTAGCCTCAGTATGTATATCTGTATGTCTGTATCTATATCATCTATATCTATATATATTTGGCTGTGTATTTGCATCACTTTTTGCTTCGTGGAACTCAAATATAGTTCATCCTCATTATTCACACAGTCCATGTTTGAAAATTTGCCTAATTGCTAAGATTTATTTGAAACTCCAAAATCAATACTTGTGCACTTTCATGGTCATTTGTGGAATGGCCAAAAATTTGAGTTGCCAGACATGTGTGTTCTCAGCTGGGTTGAACAAGGCGACACTCTGCCTTCTTGTTTCATCTCTCATACTATAAACAATGTTCTTTTCGTGATCTAGTTGGTATCACGTTTTTCACATTTTTGTGCTTTTTGTCGTTGGTTTTTCTGTATAAAATGGCCTCCAAGCAGCAGGCTAAAGAGCTGTTTAGCATTCCTAAGTGCAAGAAGGTTTCATGGAGAAAATACATGTGTCAGAGTAGCTTCATTTAGGCATGAGTTATAATGCTGTTGGCCGTGAATTCAACGTTAATGAATCAAAAATATGTATTGGCCTGTTCGAAATTTTTCACAATTACAGTGATGTGGAAACAACCCAAGTGCCCATCAATACATGAGTGGATTAATAAAATGTGGTATATGTATATCATGGAGTTCTACTCAGCCACAAAAAACAATGGTGATCTAGCACCTCTTTTATTATATTGGATAGAGCTGGAACCCATTCTACTAAGTGAAGTACCACAAGAATGGAAAAATAAGCACCACATGTACTCACCATCAAATTGGTATTAACTGATCAACACTTAAGTACACATATAGTAATAACATTCATCGGGTGTTGGACAGATGGTGGCGGGAGGAAGGGAAGGGGTATATACACAACTAATGGGTGCGGTGCGCACTGTCTGGAGGATGTACATGCTTGAAGCTCTGACTTGGGTGAAGCAAAGGCAATATACATAACCTAAACATTTGTACCCCTGTAATATGCTGAAATAAAAAAATGTATATATTAAATAAGGTGTCTTTAAACAGAAACGCACATAAAACAAGATATTGGTTAACGAAAATGTTGTGAGCAGAGGTTCATAGGAACTTAATCCTGTATTTCTCCTCCCAGCAGCAATGATTCAGTATTTGCTAGTTCAGTGTTTGCGGTGACTTTATAGAACAGAACTACCACAAATAATGAGAATTGCCTGTAAGTATTAGGTGGAAGGACAAATGAATCAATGAAATGCATCCATAGCTCCCCTCTTCCCCCCAAGTTGAATGGTTTATGAGTAGACAGAGTTTCATGCCAACAGTCTCAATGAGAAAACCTGTTGAAACTCCTTTTTTTAAATAATGGCAGTTGTTTTTATATTTTCTCAGATTAAGTAACTAGACATACTTGTGAATTACCATGGCATGTGAGAATGGAAGGAAACCAGGCATTGACGACTTGGTTCCAGTCCTGGCTTTTCCTCTGAGCTCTTGGGGAAATAATTCCTTGAAATTGCTTAATCATTTGTAAAATGGTTGTGAATAATATCTACCCTGCCTATGTCACCCTATTTTAGAGAGGAAAGAGTGAAGAAAGAGTGAAATAATGGATGTGAAATGTATCTGTAACTTGAAATACGTTGAACAAATTGCACTTTTACAATTGTAAATACACTATTGCAATGTATTTACAGTATTACTTGAGTAAGGCCCACTCTCTGCTGTAAACAACTGCTTTTCCAACTCTGTCGATTCTCTTCCCTCCCTTTTTCTCTTTCTGACGTCTTTATTCACACTCTACCTAGAAGAAAGAAATAATACTTTATGAAATCTTCAGTATGTGGTTTTTTAACAGATTGCTTTGGTCCATGCCTGTAAGCTGACTGCCTTCCAAATTTCCACTTGGGCTCTACTGTTGTCTGATCCTTTGACCTGGTAAAACCAAACAAGATAAGATTAATTGATTAATCCATTCATTAAATAATTATTGAGCATCTCTTGGGTACCAGTCTCTGTGGTCGGTAGTGAAAATGCTAAGATGAGCAGGGATAAGATGAGGCCCCTGTTCTAATAGAGTTTCTAGACAACTAGGGTGGCCCCTTGATAATTAGCCACAATAATAAAACAAATAGGACTTGAGAGGAATACAATTTCATGAAAGCCTGTTAACAAAGACAACTGACCTAAAGGGTTGGCTTAAAGGAAGTGATGGCATACTGAAAAAGTGACACATGATCTGAGAGCCAAAGAATTAGTTGGAGCTGAGTTGGTGAGTGAAGTTGGATTGGGGTTAGGAGAGAGTTTTGATTATATAAAATGGGTGCACAGTCTGTGCAAAGGCCCTGTGGCAAGATGGAGAGTGGCACATTTAAAGAACTGAAAATAACTAGTATGGCTAAAGAGCAGTAAGCATTAGGAGACTAATAGGAAAAAGAGGCTCGAGGTGTGGGAGGAAGCAGACCATGTTGATGGTTTTATTCATTATCCTACAAGCTGTGGGAGGCCATTCAGGGTTTTAAACATAATGTTTACATTAGCATATTTTGGTTCTGAAAGAATCCCTTGGCCTGCAGTGTGAAGAATGGGTTGTAGAGGGCTGGGGTTGTAGAGGAGACCTAGGGAGATCCCAGATAGAAGGCTATCGTAATCCAGGAAAGTGCTAAATGTGTGAAGATTTGCTGTACAATTTATAATAACTTAAAAAGCAAATGGTTTAAATGAAGTGTTGTTTCTTCTCTTTGATCTGAAAGGCTGAGTTCTTTGTTAATGCTTATTAACTTCATTCTGATGTAATAAATTTTGAAATAATGCTTGTAGACAAGCATATATTTTTGGCAATACTTGGACAGCATAAAAACGTTGCTTACTGGCCAGTAAAAATCTTGATGATTTCACTTTCTAAAGAAGGAAAAGGTAAGCACTTAAGAAATTTAAAATGTCAGGCATTGCTTTTTGACTACTTTTAGTTGTGATAGTAAGTATGAAAAGTTTCTCTTTTGGAAAAAGAATTCGGTCTGCAAAGCCTAGGAGAAGGAAGGGAGATAGACCTGTTTAGAGACAGCAAGAACAAAATCTCCTGTCATCCCTTATAAAATATTAGTTGTGAACTTCCAAGTTAAAAATAAAGTTGTACGGATGGGGTGAGGAAACTGAGCCACCCAGAGTTTAAACAGGCCAATATTTCTTCCTAGTGGGTGAGGCCAGTGGTTGGCATTGAGATGCTAGTGACCGTTTTTAGCTGATGATGCCAGAAAATTGTTCAATAAGGAAAGTTATCGTGGGGAGGAATGATCTGTGCCATAGATTCCATGAAATTTTTGATAAGGTATCAATTTTAAATGACCAGGCAAACATACAGAAATCGAAATATGCTTTTTTTTCAGCATTTTCAATCTCTCTTGGCAGATTGTGACCTTTGTGCTCTATGAAATTCCTCTGTTTACTGCCTGCACCGGGGAAGCAGGGAAATCACATGTCTGGTGTGGCTGAGGCTCCTTTATCTCTTGCACTTCTCCAAACTACTCTTGTGGTCCTTCGGTGCCTACGTAGAGGAGTGCTTTCGTCAGAGAGAGGCTCAGCCAGTTTTCCCAATTTTTTCTAGAATAGAATATCCCCAGCTGGTAATCAAGAGTATTTAAGGGACTAACATGACTTAGGATGGGGGGAAATGGGCCACTCTTTCAGGCTCTAGGAAGGAATCGAGCTTGTTTTCCCATCCTTACTTCTGTCCTGCATTCATTTTGACTCTTTGGACAGGGTAGGGGCTCTTCTATCTTTTCTTGTCTCGGTTTTAAGTCAGTGTGGTTTCATTTTTGTAAAACAACACCTAACATTTGATAAATGAACTTTAGAGGTGATATGGAGCGT
This sequence comes from Indri indri, assembly GCA_004363605.1. Classification (NCBI taxonomy): domain Eukaryota; kingdom Metazoa; phylum Chordata; class Mammalia; order Primates; family Indriidae; genus Indri; species Indri indri. The sequence continues at coordinate 20,305 of RJWJ010013338.1, forward strand.
ATCTGGTAGAAATATGATTTGTATGAAATTGTATAATCTTCATTGTGCGGAACATGAAACAAAGGCATGAATATAGCTTATTGCCAATAGTAGTTGCAATAAAGAGCTTAGAGTGTGATCCTTTTATTTGAATTTGTGCCCTGCCTTATGGTACATTGTCGAGTGCTATGATACAGAGAAGTATAAGAGTGCTGCAAATTCAAACTCATTTCTGTACAAAGTGAGGCTTGGATCTTTTAAAGAAAAAAATGTCCCTAAAAGATGAGAGAATTGTAATAGCAAATACTCAGAATCTTTCAGTTTTATGTGCTATGTGACTAATGGATATATTTTATTATTTCGTTTTATTAACCGTAGGAAAAAAATTAAGTGGTGAAGGTGGCTAAAATGTTAAGATAATTGCCACCTCTTCCTATTTACACCACGGAGATCTATTAAGTGTTCATTTGTTCGTCTATTACTTTGTGGTCTTCTGGAAAGAAAAGCTTTTGGCTAATGCACTTGTATTATTCAGAAGATTTCTGTTTGCTCCAGAGGGTGTTGGGGAAACTGTGTTCCTTTTTCCAGCATCTGAGTTGAAAAATAAATTATCTTTTTGTAATAATAATAATATTTTATAATTTTTTGTAGTACTTTTGAAGAGTGAGAAAGAGGGTATTTATTAGCCTTACAGCATTCCCATGAAGTTTCTAGCAAGTCCAATTGTTCCTACTTTAGAAGAAAACAAACTAGTTAACTCAAATTTATCTTTAGTAGCAGACCGCACTCTTTTCTCCATTCTAAGTAGGTGCTCCAGCACTAAGTCTGCTGTTAAAGTAGGAATATGTTCTTCCTTTCTTCCCCCAGTGTGCGCTCTCTCTCTCTCTCTCTCTGTCTCTCTCCTCTCTCTGCTCTCTGTCTCTGTGGTCCCATCCATGTGATTTTTTTCTCCAATATGTCAAAGAGCCCCTAGCAGTGCATTAAAGGAAAGCGTTCAGAGGCCTGGCTTTGAGGCTGACTTAGGTAGTGGTAGATGCAGACAGTGACACCCCCTTCCGGTGGTCCAGCCCAAGGTGCCTGTTCACACAGCTGTCCTGTCATTGCACTTACCTCATAAAACTATTTTCATGGTCTATTTTGACCCCGTCTTCCCCCAGTTACAATAGTGTCAATTCCTTGAGGACAGGATTTTTGTTTACAGTGCTTATTTACTTTTATATACTTGGTGTATACTTGGTATATATGCACACTGCCTTGGAGATAGCGGGCACTAGGTGAGTATTTAGTAAAGGATGGAAGGAGGGAGAGAGGGAGGGATGGAGAGAAGGAAGGAAGGAGAAAGAAAAGAGGAGAAATAGGGAAGAGGTAAGAAAGAGATGGGCGAATGAAAGAATGTGCCACTTATGGGGATGTTTGCCTGAGCCTCTGTCTTCTCATCTGTAAAATGGGGAAGATGATACCTACCTCCTGTGGTTAATCAGAGATTACCTTGGAGAACATTTATAGAATACCTACTATATTTAATTGCATTCTTTTCAATCCATTTTGGAAATTTTTCACTTTGAAAAATCCCATACTTCTTTCGGTTTTCCCAAATTAATCTGGCCCAGCCCAGTGTAGAAATCCGAGGGCCTTAGCATAGAGACATATAGGTTGTACTACATTAAGTTGAATTTTGATATTCTCTTGATAGCTTCTTTTTAATCTTTTTCCTGGGGGCATGTCGTATGTGGCTGCCACCTCTTCCCATTGCCACGTCAGCAACATCCCATTGATAGCTTGAAATTGACAACCCCCATCAGTTAAACATTGACCAGCACAGCACTGCTTGTGTCCTTCCTGTCTCTGCACTGCAGGTGGCTCTTGGGCAAGGACAATCGATGTCCTATTTGGGAGTATCTCCTTATGAGTAACTCAGCACTTACACATGGTGACAGCATTGATTTGACTAGAAACAATTAAAAATAAAAAAACATGTGCATGGCAAAGGTAAAGCCAAGGAATTACAAAAAGATGTTATTATTATATACATAGTTACCCCAGTCTCAGAAATAACTGTCTTTTTTAACTAGACAATTTATAATAAAGGTATCTAATTTTAAAGCATGGTACAGACTTATTAAGCATGATTTAGCTGTTATAATGTCCTATAATGTTATTATTAATATCATATTATTAAATATTTCTGAAGATCTTTTTTTCCCTCTGATCTCAATCTTTGTATAATCCATTTTTATAATCCATTTTTGTCTATCTTAATACTTTATGTTTTAACAAAGGTTAACTCAAACATTCTTATCAAGCATATAAATGTCCACTTCTTTGACTTACCAATGTGAATTGTTAAAAAATGTCTTTTACATTTCAATTTATTTGTGGATGAAAGTTTTATTGGTTTTCCTATAGAAAGACAGATGGAATATTTATTCTTCTTTCTGGCCTCCAGGGCCTTTTAACCAGATAAAAGTAGTGGGCTGATTACTAAAGAACCCTGAAAATTTCCTGCCAGGAAAACAAACAAAACATAAAGAGCCGTTAAGTTCAGTGCCCTTACCTGTAACTGCATATGTCTAATACTTCGGCGCTTATACAACAGAACAGCAGTGACACCACTTGGTAAACGCAGTGTGTCAGCTGTTGCATGAAATGCTTTGCATATCTCATTATCATTTTATATTCACAACAACCTTATGAGGTATCTAGACCAGGCATCATCATCTCCCCCATTTTACAGAGGGGGAAACCGAGGCTCAAGGCTATAGTGATTTGTGGAGTAACCTAACTATTAGGTTTACAAAACTAGAAGAGATTTCCTTTGCTGCTGTCCAGGAAACTAAGTTTATGGTTTTTGAGTAGGTTCTGCTTCTCGCTAGTTGTGTGCCTTGTGTAAGCCACTGGACCTGTTTTTGCCTCACTTTTCTTACTGTAAGATTAGATAGATAGTCCTACCTCATAGGGTCATTGTGACTATTAAATATAATAACGAGTACAAAGCACACTGCATAGGAAGTGCTGAACATAGGCTGCTTTCTACTCTTGTTCTTGTCATGGCTACTATTGTAAGAAAGTTTCCAATAGCATCCTAACATATCTCACTTTCAGTTCTTAATTATCCATTAAAAAGTTTTTAATTGACTGAAGGAACTTAGGTTGCTGTTGTAACATTTCCCATTGTTTTGCATTTCCCATTGTGGGAACACACTCTAAGGTGACCCCCACTGAGTCATGCTCTTGAGCAGTGGGCGGAACTTACGACTTGCTTCTAGCTGATATGATATGGCAAAGCAGATGGGAAATCCCTCCTGTGGACATGTTATGCTATATAAGACTTTGTCTTAGCGCACAGCAGTGAGAGAGTCTTCTGCAGGCCGTGCAGACAGGCTCTAGGACAGCTGTAGGAGCTGAGGGTTTCCAGACATGACATCCAGCAAGTAGACAGGGACCTCAGAAATTGAATGTTGCCAATGATCCCATGATCTTGGAAGAGGATCCCAGCTCCAGAAAAGAATGGAACTTGGCTGACAGCTTGACTGCACCCCTGTGAGACCTCGAGCAGAAGACCCCACTATGCTGTGCCCAGACTCCAGACCCACAGAAACTGCCAGATAATAAGTGTGTGTTGTTTTAATCAATTAAATTTGTGGTGATTTGTGGTAATTTGTTACACAGCAGTAGATAACTAATATACCCATGAATTCAAGTTTCTGAAAACTTGTCTATCTTTGACGAATTTTTGCCACATTAGTAGTACACATTAAGCTATATCTTTATACTACATCACATTGCCTTAGGAAGTTTTCACTGAGATTTTTATAAGATTGCCCTGAAAAATGGCCTTAATTTATATAAACATTCTTTATATAATTTATTTATAGAAGTGAGGAAATGCCCAAATTTTCTTTGTATAAATACAAAGAAAATATTTGAAAGTTTGGCCTAAACCCAAGCCCTTACCCAGTATGGAAAATCAACTGACTGCTGACAGATTAGCAAGGCCTGGAGATGTCCAAGAGTCTCCTGTGTCCAGCGGCTGCTACCATCGGTCATGCTCCACCTCCTCCTCTGGGCCGTCGGTAGATTGGGTTTTAACTTAGGACCCAGAGACCCAAGTTTAATAAGTTTGTGTGTTTACTGTAGAGGATGCAATATTTGTTGTCATTGGCTCATAATGCCTACAGAATAATTATTAATAAAAACTGTTCTCCTTGATATTCAAGGCCTTTCCTCAGTGATTTGGCTTAATTTTCTGTTTTGGCCCTGGGACCCTTTGCTCCAGAACCCTTTCTTTCCAGGGGAGACTGGTCTTACCATTTCCACTTTCCACTTCTGGATTTTGTTTGTACAACTCACTAAATGGTTGAACCCTGCCCTTCTTTCAGAGAGGGAAGCTCAAGTCTTCTACCTTTTCAATGGGAGCTGCCTCTGTTCTGGGATCGTGTGTGTGTGTGTGTGTGTGTGTGTGTGTGTGTGTGTGTGTGAGATTTCAGCAGTACTGAATCCAAGTGTGTTTTCCAGTATATTGAGATGAGCACAAATGCCTGAGCACAATGAAACACCTTTGATTCAGTAGTGCTGAAATCATACACACACACACACACACACACACACACACTCCCCAAATGGACTGACTGTTACTTGAGTTTAGGGAAGAGTGTCATATACTAATTTTATACCTCATAATATCTAGTAATGTGTCCTGATAGGTATTAATTTGATGTTTGTTAACTGATTAATGAATTAATTGGTTAGTGTGGATAAGGAAGTAGGTAATGGATATAATTAGAGAGGTGATAACAGGAACTTATCACCGTTGATGGGAACTGGGGAGTTGGTAATGGCTGTAATTAGAGACCTTATAAGAGGAGCATATCAGACAAGGGATATTGATGGGAAGATGAGGCCACAGGGGAGGAGTGACAAGAGAGGAGGCATTGGGACCGAATGGCTGAAGGAAGAGCCCATTAATGGCACAGGGCTTTGCGGTTTTGGAATTGGGAGATTACAGTAATTCTTTGGCAAACTGGAGAGCCGGAAAATCATGGTGGTTTGCACAATTTGTTCCTTTCTTCACATCTTAGTCACTATGACATCCTTGAATTATACTCTGTCAAAATTTCAAGGCATTTCCTCTTTTCCTAGTAACTCTTTTCCTCCTTCTAGGAGTAACCTACCCCCAGGTAGATTCAGACTTGGAGTGTTAATTTTCAAGATAATGAAGATGGAAATGAATGGTATAAACAGCTAAAATATAAAAATCTTTTTTTAAAACCACACCTACCTGGAATGAAAATAGAATTATTTGAATATGAATCTACTGCTAATTTTAGATATGTTGATTGCTAAATGTTTATTTTCAGCAGTATAGGGAAGACATTCAAGTAATTAAAAGGGTGTGGAGACAGGGAGGGTCTAGAAGAGGCTGTATCCTCCTTTTATTGGGTGTTTTGTAACTCTTTTAACAGGAGGCTTTCCTTGTCTTCTGATCCTTACAGCCTTTTTTTTCTTTCCCTAATTGAAAAGACCTATCTTGGTTACTATTGAACGTCATTCTATTTTTAACTCCTACTCGTTGGGGTCATTTGAAACTGTGTCTGACCCTCTAAGCCCTCCAAGTTGGATGTCAATACAGACTTAATAAAACATCCTTTGTTTTTTCATCATCCAAGTCACCATTCAAAATGTCAGCTGTGTCAGGACCCGAAATGGATGACCGTTAGCAGACTGATAACTCCTCCAGAGCTATGCCCATCTGTCCTGCCCCGACAATCTGAAAGCTGCACGCGGCGAATCTTGGTAGAACTCCTCTTTCTCAGTTTCATATAGCTTTATTTATTGAGTGTCCTCTTTGTCACAAACATACACCTTCATGAATTGGGACTACTTCATCATGACTTCATGCATCATTTAACCTCATGCAATCTTAATTTAGTAGTTCGCGAATTAAAGAGCTCATCAACCTGATCTCTGAACTACTTGAGGACTCTTTAAAGTTGATGTAAGATATGTTGACTTAATGTCTGTAGAAGATTTGGATGATGTACAAGCTGCGTGACCTGGAGTCAAGTTAGTTAGCTGCTCAGATTCTCATCTATAAAATGGGGATGGCAATAGCACTTACCTCACGAAATTGTGATGAGGATTAAGTGAAATAATAGTGACCTTAGAATAGCCTGTTGTATAGTGAATACTATGTAAGTTTTAATTATTATCATTAATTGGTTTGGAATGGTTAATATCATGTGGCTCATCAGTTCTAGGTTTGTATTTTATTGTGGTATAATTTAATTTAAAGTGTGCCGCTTGATGACTTTTGATAACCGCTTATACCCTTGTAATCCACATCCCAATCACGAAATAGAACATTTGTATTAACTGAGAAAGTTCTTTATGCTTCTTTACAGTCAATCCCCCATCCCTTGGAGAAAACCATTTTTCTTATTTCTATCACCAAAGATCAATTTTGCCTTTGATAGAATTTTAGATGAATGGAATCATAGAGTACATACTCTTTTGTGTCTTGAATCTTTTCTGCAATATATTTTTGACATTCACCCATGTCATTGCCAGCGTCAGTCATTTAATCTTTTCCTTTCTTGAACAGTATGTTCTATCAATATAAAATTTATTTATCCATTCTCCTGTTGATGAACATGTGGGCTGTTTCCAGTTTGGGGGCTTTTATGAATTAAAATTGCAAAACATATCCTTATACACAGCGTTTTGTAGGTGTATGTTTTCCTTTCACTGGGTAACACCTAGTCAGGCATAGAATCACTGGTTCATAGGATAGGTGCATAATAGCTTTCAAAGAAATAGTCTAACAGTTTTCAAATTTGTTTTACTGCTTTCATATTCTCACCAGTAATGTATGACGTTTCCAGTTGTTGACCAGTCTTTGTAGTTTTAGCCATTCGAGTGGTCACGAAGAGGATCCCATTACATTATAGTTTTCATTGCCGTTTCCCCATTAACCAATGATGAGGGGCTTCTTTTCATGTGCTCATCAGCCGTGCATACGTCTTCCTTGGTGAAGTGTCTGTTCAAGTCTTTTGTCAATTCCTAATGGGTTTGTTTGTTCCTACTATTGATTATTTTTATATGATTAGAATATTTATTTAGCAATCAAACTATTTGTATATGTGTAGCACATTTATTACGTATTTATTCCATTTGTCAGTGGAAGGAAATTACTGCCAAAATGGTTTACTGAATCCTCAACTAGACTGGGTAAAGTATCAATACCTTTGTTTCAGAGTTTCACACCAAAACCAGAGCCAAAGCAGGTGTTGCTGCCATCTGAGAGTGATAATCATTTGCAGATGCTACATATGGTATCTCTAGTAACTCAGATTCTACATTATGTAGTTCTCTACATTTTTACACTTTTGTGACTTAATCATTTCCTTTCTAAACTTGTTTTAATTTATCTCTTCAAGGAGAAAAAAGTCCCCATGAGAATAATTAGCTTTTATGAATTGGGTATTTGAAGCAAGTAGTTTTTTTTTTTTTCTTTCCTTTTCTTTTCTTTCTTCTTATTTATTTATTTATTTTTAGGTGTGGGGGGAGCAACTGTCTTTTTTTAAGGGGGGGATGGGGAAGGCTTCACCTTCTATGTACAACAATATAGCTGTGAAATTTGAATGCTTTCATTCGCTCATATCGGGGTCATTACAGTACTGACAGCTAAGAAATGTTACTACACACTTAGAAAATGTGTTTGTTAATCGTTCTCAGGCAAAGACTGTGACAGAGCTGCCCCTAATTCCATAAACATAAGGCATATTAATCCCGTTAGTTGACAGGTACTTAAATGGGCAGATTGGATGAGTAATTGGGTTGTTCTCCTTAATCCTTAGCTTTGAATATAAATGAGAAATGTCTCGATATTTTTATTGGTCTTCAGTAATGTCTTCTAATTGATTTATTTTAAAATGAACTGTTTCTGTAGAATAGTGATTTCTTTCAGCATCTGTTGTTCTTATGAGAGGAGTTGCAATTATAAAACATTTCTAAAAGTCCATACGTTTTAACATTCAACTCTTTTTCCAAATTCCACATAAGGGGCTGAGGAAGTCATCCTCCACAATTCATTTCAAATCACATTTTATTTGGCATTAAAAAACTCCTACTATTCCCCAGGAAAAAGATGAATTCCTCTGGAGTATGCTCAGTGCCTTAGATGCCCCTAGGACACAATTTAGTGCATACTGTGTGACCCAGATATTTTAAGGTAGTTTCCAAAAGAGCCTAATGTACTCTCAAGAGGAATCTCCTGTCCTGGAAAGACCTGGCTGAATATTCCTCTTTCCTTGATGACAGTGAGAGAAATTACTTAACATTTTAAAGAGCGTGCTGATATCTTTCTGCACCTTTTGTGGCAGACTCTCACCTGTCAGTGGGATGAAGAATTAGGGGAAAATTTCAGAGTAAGTGAGAGTTGTGGCATGAGAGGAATGGAAAATGTTTTGCAGAGTAATATAAGAGGAAAAATTTGAAAGGGAAAGTGAGAGAGTTCTAGGGCATCACATAGGTCAACAAACCACGAAGCTAGCAAAAGGTCAGCAACTTAAAAACAGCAAAAACCTCACCCTAACCCACAGTCAGTCAGGGGACAGTGGCATGCTGGGGAAAATTAGGTCAGGTAATAAAATTTAGTACTAGATAGCCAGAGACCCAAGGGCAGGAAATCACCCAGGTGGCCAAATTTTGTATATGTATTTTTTCTTTTTGCCAAGTTTAGGGCTAGTTTTATATTTTATGTCCATATATATCATCATTTATATAAACATTTGAAAACTTAGCTCATACAAACAGCTAAGTAAATTTTTTATTGATTAGCATTTGTAATGTTAAATTTTAACTTTGTTGGGAGGTGAACAATATGAAGTTATTGCTACATGTAGCAATATGATATTACCATGTTTGGTCATGATTGATGGGAACTCCTAGAAGGAGATGAGGAGAGGTCCTCATCTCTCCATTTTTGTACCTTTTGGATTTAAAACCACACCTTGTTTCTTACAGGTGCTCAAGGAACATCAGTTAATGGCATAAAATTAGATTCTGGAGCTTTCTGCCAGACAGGGGTACTTTTTAATAATAATCTTTTCTGATAGAATGCTACAGAAGTTTTTTCTTAAATATGAAGTACATCCTACGTTTTCTATCTCCTTTTTGGTATCACATTCCTTTCTTAGGCAAAAACATTACCTATGACATAGCAAAGCAAGAATTTTTGGAATAATTGTTTTTGCTGGTATTAAAGGCCTGGCCATGCAAAAAGGAAGAGTTTTTGAAGAGCAATGAATTTCAGAGGATCGTTTACATTTCTTTGCAAGTACCTTTGGTGTGGTCTTTCCTTCCTTTTTTAAGAGTGATTCAAATTCATAAACTTTCAGGGGCGAGTTTTGAACCAGTTTACTCCTCCTTCTTCCCCACAAGAAAGTAAAATTTAGAAATTTGGAATGTTATGGCAATAGGAAATAAGATTCTCATGTTTGTTCAGTAAGACTGTGGAGAATTTTTTTTCTAAGTCACTTTTCAGCTATGTGATTAATATAGTTTCCTTAAAATATGTAATCCTTTTATGCTAGGCACCACAACTGTTTAAGGAACTGGAATACTAATGGCATTAAACTGTTGTGTTTATTTTGGATTAGTTCAGTTTAATTACAATCTCAGCATTTTCTAATCAGTTTGATATTTTTATTCAGACATTAATCTGGTATCACATGCAGGCAATTATGACAGCTCCTTAATATGAAAATAATACAAAAACATTAATACTTCAAAGAGTATAAGACTTATAGCATTATTCTTAGGCTCGGTGATACTGATTTCTTTATTCTCAAATACTAGTGAATACAACCATTATCTATTTTTGTGTATTTTGTTTAGTTTCATAAAATTATAGTGCTTGTTTTCATGTCTGTGAGAATACCACTGTTATGAGCTATAAACTAGAACACTGAAGTGTTGTGTGTATCCATCTTGCATTGGAACTTTGGAATTAGCAGAATGTTTTAGCTATTTGTTTGCATTTCACAACCAGGGAGCTGTTCATAGACTTAGACAAATTTAACAGTAAGGTAGGAGCTCGTGCTGTATTTATTCTCAATTTTCCTTGGAATGGCTTGATTTTTTAAAAATGCAGTTAGTGTTCTTTTTAGGTAACAAGAATTGTGAAATGTAAAAGAGCAACAGAGACAACTTATTTAAGCACAGCATATCTTCATGCCTTCGGGGGTGGGGAGAATGCAGATCTTTGAGTTAGATAAAGCTATGTGTCAGATATTTAGCATCTTCTGTCAGAAATTTCTCTAAATAGATTTTTGATGTGACACAGTCCATACTGTTTTCTTGGGATGTTGTAGAGGGCAGATCAAAATGTTTAGGACATGCCCTGTGTTCTCTTTCCACAGTGACTCATTCAGTCCACATTTATTAAACATGTTCTGTAGACAAGATACATATACAACTGTACATTTGAAATACAGTTTTATGTTTTTAATGGGAGCTGCATCCAAATAATTATTCTACAGTTCAGCTTCTAGTTATTTGTGCTAACATCCTACACATAGTGACTTACAAAAAGTCACATTATTTTAAGGGATTTGATTTTAAATCCAGGGAATGTCTTTGAAATGGATATATTTGTTAACATTGAGATTTAATGAAATAATCTGTTAGTATTGGAGCTTAAAATTTTCTTTGTGAACTTTTAAGCTCTTAGAGGGGAGAGCTATTTATAAAATTTCTATCAATTTCATCTGATGAAATATAAACTATAATTTATCTCTTCAGTAGTCAACCATTCGTACATCCTGGTATGCTTCTTTGGGTAGTACGTAAGGGCGGTAGTGATGAAGACCTTAAACTTGGCTGTTGGATAGATTGGGGGCATATCTTGGCTCAGCTATTCACTGCCTAATTAAATATAGGCAGTTTTATTAATCCTCGGTTCTTTCATCGGTGAGATGGGAATAATAACAGTATCCACCTTGTAGAGTTATGACATTTAAATGGGCAAGACCATGTGGTATGCCCAATGTTGGGCACATGTTAGGGGCTCAGTAGATGTTCATTTTTTTATACACCAGACCAAGCATAGTGTCTTTGTGTGTGTGTGTGTGAGGGGGAACGGGGGGATCTCTTCCAGTGAGAACCTGCTAGACAAATTCTAAAAGAGCCATAACACTCCTAGCACAGTGTCTTGCACAGACTAGGTGATCAAAATTATTTATTAAATAAGTAACACATTGCTTTGAGGTTCTGAAAACAAAATTGATTCTGAAACACATGGTTAGATAGGTTGTATTCACTTGGATAATGTTTTAAATGTATCACCGAGTAATGTGCTAATTCCTTAAATCAATAAGTAAGATTTTTGATGACCTATCAAGACACTGTGCTAGATGCTGTGGAACATATAAAGCAGAATAGGAAATAGTCCTTGTCTGTAAGAAACTTACATTGCACCTATGGATGGTGGAATAAGATTTGAATATTTGAAAAGTTCTATAGGAAGTTCTATAGGAACTTCTGTTTATTGAGTGCTTCTGACTTTCCATGTGCTCTATGATAAGCATCTCATATGAATCATCTCTAATCTTTAAAATGATCTGCAAGTAAATCTAGTTATATTTTGCAGGTAATGGAATTAGACACCAAGAAGTGAACTGACTTATTCAGGGATATAAAATAAGTATTGTCTGAAAATGAGCCCACAAACAGAAAGCTGCTAAAAAGATCTGTTGTGTAAAATAAAATAGTCTGTGATAACATGGTCTTAAAAGTAAGTGTAAAAATAAAGTTTGATTCAATAAGTAGGAATGAAGTTAATTTTAGTGGGAAAAAAATCTCTGGCCCTACCTCAAACAGTATGCCCATATAATGCCAGGTGGATTAAAGAGTTAAATAAAAAATAAATAAATAATGACAGTACTATAAGGTTAATATTTTACTCACATTCATATGGAGAAACACAGTCTATATATAAAATAGCGAAAGAAACAACAATGAAAATAATGGTGGTTTTGACTACATAAATATTTACAGCCTCTATAAATCAAAAGAATTAAAATACACTATGTACAAAGTTGAAAATAAAATGGTAAATTGTGAAAAACACTGATGAAATACACATCAGAAGGTTAAGATTCATGATATAATGTAATATAATATGATATTATATATAATATAATAAAATTTTATAAATCAATAACAAAGATAAACATTTAGCAAGTAAAAATAGGCAGAGGAAATGAACAACAATTTTGCAAAGAAATAGAATTGGCAATAAGCATGTAAAAACATGTACAACTTCACCAATACTCAAAGAAATAAAAATTGAAGCCATAATGATATGCCTTATATTAATATAATCATCAAATTGATAAGGGTTAAAAAGTACTTTGTCTTGGGGAGAAATTGTGAAAAAAAACACTCTAATATACTGTTTGGGTATTCATTGCAGTGCTACCTCAGAAAGTGAAAAATTGGAAAAAAAAATATTTTCTATAAGGTAGTATAACAATATGGTTTGTTAATCATAATTATTGTTAGCCAAATTTTTTGAATTACATCCAGTGGAATATTAGTTAGCCATATTTAGATATATTTGTTACTATAGAAAGAGCCTAATAACACATTAAATAACAACACTTATATAGAGAATAATATCACTTTGTTAAAATAGGAATATATATAAATAAAAAGATTGGAAGCAAATACATCTAAATGCTAATCGTGGTGGTCTAATTCTGGTTACATTAAGAAAGGTGTATTTTCCAAATTCCCTACAATTAAGAAATGATAGGAGATTATAAATCTTAAAAAATAATGAGAAAATGCCATGCTACACATTTTGAAATTGTATGTGAACCCTGGAGCTCATAGTTTGGAATGAGGGTATCAAGTGTCCAGATTAAAGTTCTTTGACCTCACCATGACAGAACACACAAGTCATCACTGGTGGGATTTTGGCGCAAAAAATCAACCAAGTGAAGACCACATAGGGTTCAAGTTATTCCAGGAAAACCAAATAAAATCTATTTTTAAAGTGATTTGTGTGTCAAAGAATTAAACCACTTTTAAAATTTAATGAACGAAAGAAGGATTTTGGCTGGAGACGAGTAGAATCCATCCCAGACCCCAACAACAACCTTCAGTGAAGGGAGTTCCTCAATGATCTGGGTCAGTGAGGAAGCTGCTTCTCCTGTATCCCCACTGCTAGTTAGGGAGCAGGTGGCAGCAGAGGAGAAGGCATCTAGACCAGACACAGGAGTCAGAAGAGTTTTCATGAGAAATATTTTAGGACATGCATAGGCTGAAATGGGGAGAAGAACAACCTAAGAGAGGGAAGATACTTGCAAAGGCTGAGATGCATGAGATAATATGACACATTCTGGGGGTGCAAGAATTTTGGTGAGACTGGAGCCAGAGAAGGTTGTGAAGGGATGTTAGGGGATGAGGCAGAAAAGTGAGCAAGGTCTCAGGCCTGTGTTGAGCCAAGACTTCATCTTTCAAGGTTGGGAGCCTAATTAGATTTTCTGCTCAGGTTTGTGTTTTAGAAAGTCCAGCCACCACCAACCTGGAGAGCAGATTGGTGGGAAACCTGATGAGAAGCAGGGCCATCTGTTAGATATCCCAGACATTCGAGTGGAAGATAATAAGGACATGAACAAAGGATGGACCAAAGATAGGTTTGAAATATAAAGAGTGGTAGGAACAAGAGAACTAGATGATCAATGAATACGGTGGGATGGGTGAGTAGAAGGAATCTGTGATGACTTGAGGTTTCAGGGTTGAGTCACGAGGGGAATGATGAAACTCTTGATACAGATAGGAAATGGAGAAGGAGAAATAGATTAAGAAACAGAGAGAGTGGTGTGTGTGGTATTTCTAAGAAGAGAAGTCCAGCAGGGGATCGAAAATGTCTGTGGGGTCCAGAAAGAAGGTCAAGTTTGGAGATAAGGTTTGTAAGTCAAGGATGGGAGTGAGAGCACATCCCAGGGAGAGTTTTTGTAAGAAAGGAGAGTAGGATGATATAATTCTGAGACACGTTTACTTTTAGAGAATGAGATGGCTTCAGAAGATTCTTGGGTAGAAATAGTCAGGCTCAGTGGACAGATAACTAAGAGAAGAATCAAGAGAGAGTGTGTGCTATTATAGAAGCCATAAGAAAGAGAACTTTTATGATAAGGGAGTATGAAAACCACAGAGAAGATGAGTGAGAAAGGTATCAAATGGTTTCTATTGGATTTCTTTCTTTCAGTAGATACTCAATAGAAACGTCTCCGACCAAAGTTGAAATGAACAGTTTTTACAGGGAGTAAATTCCATTCAAATCCACAAATTTCCATTTGAGAATATGTGTTTGCATGTGTATTGTAGCTGTTTGTATATGTATGTGTGTATATACACAACACATGTAAATATAAGCCTTAAGTGTAGTGTTTAGTCCATCTTTATCGAATGACCAATCGAAGAAAGAGTAAAGGAAGAACGAATGAAACATAGAGGGACCCTTGTGTGGCATCCCCTTTTCCCACCTTTTCCCAAATCATCTTCTTCCTCTGTTACTTTCTATGTACTCTCAAGAGTAAAAATGGACTGCCTTTGTTTCAGGCGCGAGAACATGCCCACCAATGCACTGCAGACATGTGTTATGTGAGCACACTCTTATTTGAGTTGCCTTTTTGAAAGGATGCTTTCTGTGTTTCACTGTCATTATCAGATGACATTGTTTTTTCAATTGGGTTTTGAGACATCAGCTTTGGACTCAATATTGTTTCATCTTTCCATATTATTCATTGATGAGACAAATTATTTCTTAAATTTGTGACTAGCACCTTGAACACTTCTGAAAATAAAGTACTGTGGAAATAAAGTGAATGGATATAAACAGTGTAAAATTTAATAGGTTAAAGCACATTATTTTATCTTTAGAATAAGCAGAAAATAAACTGGTGCTGTTGTGGCTGGAAGGATAATCTCAATAAACATGTGGTCAGGAAAGAAATTGGGGGTAAAAGAGATAGAAAACCAATGTGTTATCTTATGCAAGCCAGATAAAACTTTTTAAACGATCTATTAATTCTTACAAAATATTAAGTTTGAGAATTTGTACAGGATGTTTCCGCAAAGCTTAATTTTAAGAAGACTTCACTATTTAATTTCAACAGCATTCAGGTATTCATTGCATATTTGATTTTGCTTTAGTCGTCAAATCCTTCTTGTATTTGCTTATAAAGTTTATAAGAATGAAATAATGAGAATTATTAGTTATGAGAATGAAATAATATTTGGTGGATATTTAAGGCTTGAAAACATGTCATGTGATAAATTGTTGTGATTTGTATTTTGGATCTAAATCTCTCTTAAGATTTGCAAACATCGTCAGTCTAGAACCTTATCAGCTAATGATACTTAATATAATTGTCCTGTGAATACTTTTTATTACTGCTGCTATTTAGCATTTGACTTACCAAAATCCGTGGTAGAATTTCTTTCTTCCTATAGCTAGGTTTTAATAAGATGAAAAATAGACCATTAGAGCTTGGGTTTCAAATATGAATGTGTATGGTGTTTGCAATTGTGTTAAACACAAACAACAAAGTGTTACATAAATTAAACTGGACAACAGCCAAATTCCTTTCAGAGAGTGGCAAAGTCAGAAATGAGAAAGAGCCTTCCAATGTCTCTTTAAACCCACAGGGCAAGTTTGCTGAGTTTGTTACATTCTCAACTAATGGACTTGGTTAGTCATGCCTTTAAGAAATAAGGTATTTTGATAACCCATATTAAAGAGGTACATCTTAAAAAATAAAAATTTTACCTAGGCCAGTCCTCCAGAAAGAAAATTCATTTCATTGTGGTTTACCAAGTGTTAAATAAAGCAATTAAATAATTTTTATTCATATTGTTTCTTAGCCAATTAGAATAATGGAATTTTAGAGTTTGATGAGATCTTGATATCGTTTAGTCTGAACCTTTAATTCGTATATACAAAGTATGAAGTCCAAAGAGGTATATTTACCCAAAGCCAAATATTAGCTAGTTTTGTGATTTCAACTTCAACTCAAATTCCTTGATTCGTGTTCTAGTGCTTTTTTTTTTTTTTGAGATGGGGTCTTGCTATGTTGCCCAGGCCAGTCTTGAACTCCTGGGCTCAAGTGATCCTCCCATCTTAGCCTCCTGAGTAACTGGGACTACAGGTGTGTGTCACCACGCTCAGCTCTAGTGCTCTTTCTAAGCATAGGGCTATTTCTTGCTAAATAAACATAGGCTTGTTTTTATTTTGCACAAAATTGAATCTTAGGTGTCCAAAAAATGGCATGTAAGGAAGGATGGAGGCTTTCTTAGAACCCTGCGATATTTGAGCAAGAAATGAAACTCCCTTTTTCTTTAAAAAATGAAAACATTTCTTAAGGAGTCAACGAATTTTATTTTTCCTAATTTAGCCCCTATAGTTATAATAATTACTCGAAAAGGTAGCTTTTAAAATAGGATATTTTATACACAACTGAGAAAATTCAGGCTCAGACACTGCTGTCTTACAATGATGGTCCTTTAGGGAATGGAGTGACCTGCTCAACCATTTTGAATCTTCTGACAGTATAACATTAATCAGAAAATTACGATTCCTGAGGGAAGTTTTCTGGGAACATGATGTTCGGTACAGATGGGGTGGGAGTCGATGAGGAGAGGGAGGGATGCGGAGTCATCTTCTTTGCGGGTGAAATCTCAGGAATCCGTGAGGAGTCCCAAGTCGTATTCATGAAAGGGACACAGTATAATACAACTCCGAAGCCTCTCACAGCCTAGAGATGCACTTCCATTATCCTCTTGCTAAGCTACAGCAATTCTCATTGCGTTTTGAAGGAAAAAAAATGAAGTGCTTCTCTTTTATTTGGAATGAAGGGCACACCATTTCAGAGGGCTATCTTTGCTGGTTCTGCCTAATGAAGCAACTTAGGCACCACATGCCTGGGATAGCCGGAGTTGGGGGAAATAAGAGCAGCTTGCATAGCTGTCTAGATGTGCACATTGGCACGGAAGACCTTTGATTGGCTTTGGAAAATAATGGTTGATGTTCTCTGTGGATCTTGCAAGAGAATCTTACTGAAATAAAAGACATGTTTCATTTATGCCACTTCCTTCTGTTACCGGCAGCTCTGCAAATGATCTGGAACAGGTGGGCATACCAATAAGCAAAGAGCGTGTTTTATAGCTTGTCATACTCCACTTATCTTATTTTGATGAAGATATATAAAGGGAAGATCATATTTGTACTTGATCTTGTGTTAGGAATCTGTAAAGCACTAACAAAATAAAAGGTACAATTTCTCTTCGGTAAGTTAGTTGACTATTAAAATTGAGAATAATTTTCCTGCAATTTAACGGAACAGTTTTTCATGGGTGGCAGTCATCAGTAGGGGCAGGAAAAGGAGAAGCAGTCTATCAAAAACAGATAAAGAAAAGCCACACCACGGCCTGCTGTTTCTGCTGTTTTGGATGATCGAGCTTGTGCGCAAATGAAATCATGACAGATTCATTTATACGAAATGGCCATTGTTGATCTCCTTGCCAGCAACTAGATTGCTTTTTTATTTAGGAGATTTTCAGAGCGGTCCTTAGCTTTTTTAGTTAGTGGCAAAATGGCACCTGGCCAAACTGCCTCTTCTCATCCAGTTGGTGTTGCCAATATCTTGGGATGCATGCATTAAAATATATTTGCAATCAATTGAAAAAAATATTTTTCTGTTTAAGTATTTTAATCATTTGCAGAATTGGATTCAGGAATACCCTACCTAGCCCAATACTAAGATTAATAGCTAGACTAGTAGAATTTTTGCTGTCAATAAGCATAGGGTTAGGAATAAAAACAACAACAAAAATAACTCGTGCATAATGTTTTCATTTAATGGCACTTTCTATTATTGATCATCTCTGAAATGCTAAAGCATTTTTGTTGTTGGTCATACAGGCCAAATTTATTGAGTGACTGAATTCAATAAATTGATTGATTGAAGAACATAAAGGTATTAGGTAGTCACAAGAAGAATCCTTCTTTAAAACTGTAAACTAGCCAAGTGTATTTTTTTTTATAGCTTTTTCACTAATTTACACTATCCCTTAGAGGGCCTGGCTGCTTGCTTACCAGCAGAGGCATGGGGTAACTTTTATGCTGCCAGCGCACGTTCAGAAATTCTTAGCAAGGGGGAAGGAATTGGATGAATTATCATCAGATAAGTGAACACGTTTTGCAGTTTTATTTTGCAGTTTGCTTCTCCATTTTTTTTGCAGATGCCAGCTGTTGGTGTGTTTAGTGAATCAATAAATTCATTCATTTATTGAGTGCTGTGTAAAAGGTACCTGTGCAAGGAGCTGGGGGTTCAGAGCAAAAGAGACAAAGCTCTCTGCCCTCACAAGCTTGCATCCTAATGCAACACTCTCCTTTCCTGCCCTACTTCATAGCCAGCTGAGGAAGAGAGAGGAAACAGAGACAATGAAAACATCAAGTTTTACTGCTGATGAAGCTGATTGGAGAATGTGGCTTTCAATGTAGCAGCCCAAAGGGGCTTGTTTATTAATCTTTTACTCCTTTACTAGACTTCGGGGTCCATGAGAGGGAGAGCCTTATCTATTCTGCTTACCACCATCTGTACAGGGCCCAGCTTAGTGAAAAAACTATAACATAGTATAACACACACACATAACATAGTGTATAGCAAAATATATAAATATAAATTTATTTGTATGTACATATATGTGTATATATAGCCTGTTTCACAGACACATGCACACATATATAATCTATTCTCATTGTTCGTGGTAGTTGTGTTCTGTAGAGTTGCTGTGAACACTGAATTGGTGAATACTAATTGCTCCTAGGAGAAATACAGGTTTAGGTTCCTGCAAGCCTCTGGTCACAACATTCCGATAGATTGTTTGATGCATATCCTTGTTTTATGTGTGTTTCCGTTCAAAGAACAGAAATTGAAGTTTCTGCCTGTGCTTAGTTAACATGTGTTATTTGTTGATTCACGAATACTGCCCCAACACTATAACTCATGCTTGAATGAAGCTTATCTAACACACATATTTTCTCCATAAGGCACATCTCAGCTTTCTTGCACTTAGGATTACCAGACAGCACTGTAGCATGCTTGAGATCATTTTAAATAGTGAAATGACCAACAAAAAGCACAAAAATGCAAAAAGCATGGCACTAAATAGACCATGAAAAGAATACTTATTGGCAGTATGAAAGCTGAAACAAGAAGGTGGAGAGTAGCCTGGTTCCACCTCAGTTGGGAACATTTGCATTGAGCATGCTGTATAAATGGCCATGACTGCTAAGAGCTCTCTGAGTATTGGTTTTGACGTTAGAAATAATTTTAGTGAGGAAGCTATTTTGCAAATATGGAATCTGCAAATAATAAGGATTGACTGTATGTGTGATCCATGTTAAATTGTGCCCTCTGTCTTTCTCAGTGAGTTCGGAGCTTTATCTTTGGATGAGCTGTCATCCAAAGCCTGGAAATGGAATTTCTGGCTCCAAGCAGGGGGGCAAGATAAGCCCCTGTCTCCTCAAGTGGTGGGCTCAGCGATCCAGGGCTCCTCTCTCTGCCTGTACCCAGGTTGGTGCCATAAGAGATGGAAGTGATTCAATGATTCAGTCCACACACGTGCATTGTAACCAACTATGTCCCAGGTGCTGTGAATACTGAGCTAGAGAAGGATGCTTGGCAGAGAGGAGGCAAGCAGCGACAGTGTGTGAAAACAA
>RJWJ010013339.1:0-40038 GCA_004363605.1 Indri indri
TCTCACTCATATACTGAGTTGTTTTTCTGATGTTTTTTGTATTGTTTATCTGTGTTCATGTGTATCTCACTGAGATCCTTTAGTACTATTAGTTTGAATTATTTTTCTGGTATTTCATCAACTTCCTTTTCATTGGAATCTGTTAGTGGAGAATTATTGTGTTCCTTTGGAGGTATCATATTTCCTTGTTTTTTTCACATTTCTTATGTTGATACCTGTGCATCTGGTTTAACAGTTGCTTCTTCCAATTTTTTGGATTGACTTTCATAAGGGAAAACATTTCTCTGAGGATGTTCCTATAGTATTTTTTGGGTTGGACACTTTAGCTTTGATTCTGAGTGTATACAGTAGCGTAGTCTCTGTATGATTTCTTTGACTGTAAATAGCATCAATGATATTTGAGATTTCCTCAGTGGCTTAGGCTACAGTTGTTAGTGGAGACTGTGGTGAAATTTTGTTGGGGGTGGGGATGCCAGGTGGGCCAGTCTTCAGGCCTCAGTTGTGGCAGCAGCCGGCTAAAAGTGCCTGTCCTTGGACTTCCAGTAGGTATACAGAGACACCAATGTAAGTGGGTCCAAACAGTCTGATTCTTAGACCTCCGGGTGGCTTTCTCTGGTGCCAGCAGTGGCATTGGTGGGCCAGGTGGGTGGGTGGGCAGGAATTGATGTTAGTGGTGGCTGCAATGGAATGGGCAGGCCAGTCCCTAGGTCCCCAGGTGTGTGTGAGCAGGTGCTATCTGTGGTGATAGCAGTAAGTTGGTGGGCCCATATTGAGCCCTCGAGAGGATTATGCAGACACCAGTGGTGGTGGACAGGGTTGGGTGATACTCAAGCCCCCAGGTGGAGTGCTTGGGCACAGGAGTGGTGTCATACATCCTTTATTAAGCTGATGTACTCATCTCTCATTTGCTGAGAATATTGACTGCTAACAGCTCCCAGCTCTATCCTTCTTCAGACAAAAGTCTTCAGCTGATGGCAATCACTCTCCCTAGAAAATATCATCCCTTTGCCCTGGTGATTCAACAAAGACAAACCAATAAGTATCAACTGAAGACAGACCTCCTTGCTTCAAGGAAGGACAATTCTGAAATGCAGTTTGTGCTTCAGAGCCCTACTTGGGTGGATTAGGTCAAATACAAATGTTAACTTAGACCACATGCTTGCTCACCTCATTCTTCTTCCCAATCCTGCTTCCTTCCCTCCCTTGTTGCTTGCTTTTTTCTAAAGTCTAAAGAGCAAAACCTCAACAAATCACTTGCTCCCAAATCCTTCTCTCAAGCTCTGCTTCTGGGAAGCCCTGCCAAGGATATACTTCCTTCTAATCTATGCAAAGCCTCATATTTCTCCTTTTTCAATTCCAGCATAATTATTACCTTCAGAGAAAATGCTTTTCTACCAGAGGTAGGTTATCACTACGTTCTACCTTTTTATCTACTCAGTCCTGGTCCGTTTCAATTATTGAAGATATTGCTTCTTAGCAATATAAATATAGAGCAGTGAGAGCAAAAATGAGTATATTTTTTCTAAATGTCTGCCTGAAGGCAGATAGTGTATTCCTTGAGAACAGGGACTATGTCCCTATTACCAAATTTTGTATTACCAGTATCTATCCATATGTTTGGCACATGTAGATAATCAATTAATATATGTTCAATGGATGACTATGGTTCAAAACCTTACTTTTTGATAATGAAAATGTTTATAGAGATAGATCTTGGAAGTAATTAGTATGTACCAAATACTCTTTCTCTCAAATGTCAGACGTATTAGGCCAGAACAGGATTATAGACAATTAACGATTGATTTTTTTCTAACATATAGTGGTAGAACAAATATTTTTCATGATTGGATATAGCAAGAGCCTTCAGATGTGAGAGATATTTTTCACTCTGTTGAGTTTTTGAAGATCTTCTTCATATTTCTGATAAGACATATAAGCATTAGTCCACTTTAGCCTAGTCATGGGCTTCAGAATTGCCTACCTTTGAATCATATACATATATATGATTGAATCATATATATAATATGTGTATGTGTATACACACACACACACGTACACACATACACATTGGAAGACAAAAGATGTTGTGTTATTTTAATTTGTACTTTTTAAATAATTTATGTCACATTTTAACATTTATTTAGTGATCAGTTGCCTTTGCACTTAATATTTTATGAAGCACATACTATTTTCACTGTATATATTACATGTAGAAGCTTGAATTTGTATAGTCTATGATAAGCACCTGCCCATTATACTCATAGTTATCAAGTGCATCAGTGCATCAGAAGGTTTTCTTATAAATCTTCTCTAGTTGCTGACATCTTAGAGAAAAAGAGAGAGAATTTCATTTTTATTCTGATTAGAGAGCAACTCTTTGTAATTTGAGAATGTTTAACACTAGATGGCAGGATGAGACTATAAATACCCAAGTCCTCAAAGCGAAATATGAAAAGAAGGTTCTGACACTTTCTCAAAGGCATTAAGAATTTCAAGGCAAATACATCGTATTATTCTTTAATATATGCATTATACATCATTCCACATTCCTTTTTATTTAAAGCTTCACTGTATTTACAGAGTGATTTTAAACATGATCGAGTTGTTGAAGAAAAATATAAATTAATAATACTTTTACAAATTATATGAATATGATGATAGCTGAATAAAATAGTTGGTTAGTACTGGAAAAACACTAATACTATTTGGCATCTTTAGAACTTAATGATTAAATTACTAAAACAAAATATAGGAATTGGTCCTTTAGTCAAATGTTACTTAAATCAAATGCCTAAATGCAAATTTAAATAAACTTTTTATTTTCACAATCAAAATTGAGATTTAGCAAATAAGAAGCATTTCAGAAGAAATTCACAATAAACGCATACCCAGAATTCAAAGGGGCACCTTTTTCAATGCCAACTAGAACTATGCTAGAAATAATACCTGTTTTAAACTCTTCTGGGAAAGGAGATTCAGGTTTCCCAAATGAATTTCTTATTTACTCACTCTTAGCATTTATGTACCATTTGTCAGTACTAAATGGATAAATATGACTAGGTTGACCATATACTGTGTACTTTTTATCCATCCCAGAATTCTTTTGAGCATAGGAATATAAGTTGGGACTGCCCTACTGGGACACCTGATCACCCTATTGAAGGTGTTTACCCTCAGGAAGTTTATTTTGTTCTCTCATCTAATTCTGTTGTATTTTAAAAATCCACTTTTACTTAGTCCATAACACAGCTTGTTTGTCAGTGTTAGCTGTTTATTCTAGCAATAATCACTCCTCAAACACTAATGAATATCTGTAGGATAATGCTGAGTTGCCTGGAAGATCCAAATCCATGAGAACACAATAAAAATAAAAGAAAAAAAAATATTTGGCCTGTTTTTTTTGTTATTTGATTCTCTTAAGAAAACACGTAATAAAATACTAGAAGAAATGCTATATATTGGCTGTAAAATAGTTTTATTTATCTGTATAGGGACCTGATATAATGAGTACTAATTTTGAGTTTAGTTTTCTACGCTTTTCAAATTCTTATTCATAGTAAATATTTTTAAAGCAACTTATAATTTCCTGTACAATGATAATTGTGTGCACAATTAGAGTGAAAAATAGGCTCTTTGGTTTTAGTTATACACAATTGCATATTCACTCTCAATGGCCCAGCCATTATATACAGATTTTTTTTTTACAAAATACAATTTATTTTGATTTGTTTTGGGAAGTAACTTGAAAAATGCTAACAGCCATTGCTAGGTAAAATGATAAAAGATTAGGTCAACGGATTTCTTTGCTAAGAGAATTTTTTGATTAAGGATTATAAGAATTATGTGTATTTCCTCAAATTATTGATGGATTTTTAACAATATAGGTTACACATAATTTTGTTGACTGTATAAATTATCCCCAAGTATACATAATGACTTTCAGACAATTAAGAACACAGAGAAATTATTAATTCACAATATAATAACTGAAATACTTCATAGAAATCATTTTTAAAATGCTTTATTTTGACTCCTTGCACTCTCACCAGGGAAGTTCCATTTTTAATGTTTCATGTAAAAGTGTTCTGTTTTGTTTTGTTTGTTCTTGTGGCGAAGTTATGCTCCAAGGCAGTATCCACACAAATTCAAAATAAGTGGTCAGTTTGGTCAGTAGAAACTAAATTTGTCAAACCACATTTTTGGTCTACTTTAACTAACATAGTCAATATAAACAGTCATCTAGAGACTTTTGCGTTTCCCTCCTCCTGATTCTGAGTCAATGTGCATTTCACATGGGAACCAGCACTCCCTGTTGAGAGACTGTGGTGCTGTAAGCCTTACATGGGACCACAAGTATAGGCACAAATTTGCATGTAGGATTCCTAAATGAAAAACATGTCGCTGTTTATCATTTTATATACACTGTTCCATACTTCCACAGAAAACCTTACTGACAGTACTCTTCATCATTACATCTAGATGTGGTGTTGGCAGCTAATTACACAGAATTTAGCACTTGATTCCTTATGTGCTAGTCAATCTGCTGTAAATGACTAGATAGCACGACACATCCTATTTTTGTTTAACTCCCTAAAGCACAACTAGTACATGATCTAACTCAAAATACAGGTTTGATTACCACTTACCAAATTATTGAAAGGGGCTTCAATGTCTTCTGGAGAATGATTATAATATATAGATACATATAATTATGTCATACACGAGGCCGAATTAATGTATTCGTTAATGCCACATTGGCTCAGAATCACCTCACTGATTATTGAAATATTTTCATTTAGTTCTGATGTAGTTTTCCAAATATTTGTTGTCATGACTCCATGTGTATTTGAGAAGTTTCCATGATCTATCTTTTCACTTGCTCCTGAATAACTCAGTATACCCAGCATAGCTACCTGGAAGTCTCTGTGCCATTTATTTCTTCTGAAGCTTATAAAATGGCAACTCTTAAGGATCAGATTGCTGAGATGTGATATTCCTGTTATTTCTAAATAAGGCTTATGGATGATATTAATAAAAAATTATCTACAAGTCTTCATGGACTACCACCATGGGCCTACGTGCCTAACCAATACTTTAAATATAAATACTATAACTTCGATTAGACTCCCCCATTAAGTATAGCACTTGATATATAGTAGAAGAGATTTTGCTCTGAATTTCAAGATGGGAGCACCAAGCCTAAAAAGCTTTGGCAAGATCATGCCAGAAAGTATAAGAACCAGAACTAGAATTTCTTATCTCTTGGTCCAGTCCCAATACTTTCTGCTTGTTTCTTAGTGACTCCGCGAGCAGTATGCTAGCTCCACATTAGAATTCAATAAAGTTTTCACCTAGGAATAGTTATATTTGTTTTCTGATTAAAGAGTTATTGTTTGTAGACCTTGTAATAATTTGACTTTTCTTCTCATGGGCCTATGAAAACAGTGCAAAAAAAGGTACAGCTCAACAGCCCCCTAAAGCAAAGCAAAACCAAGCCCTTAACTCAAAATATAATATTCTGTAACATCACAATTTAATTCCTCTGGTTATTTTCTATCACCCTATAACTGCACTAGTGTAACTCAGTTTCTTGTAAGTCTTTTAACTGTAATCAATAGAGATTAATATGTATCCTATTTTTAGGTATGTATTTTTTATTGACCTTGATCCTATTGGTCTTAAAATCAAAGATCATGTAATAATTTTCTTCCGTGATTCCAGATAATAAAAATGTCAACAGGAGTACTCTGCTTCAGAAACATGATATTCCTTAATTTATGTTGCCTTTACCACCTTCGTTAGTCTATAAGGAGTATGGGCACTTCATTTTGTTTCTAAATTGTTGTAACTTAACTATTTCTCTGTGCTCTGATCTTAATTTACTAAGAATTGAATGATCCTCACAATATCTTATCTATTTCTAAATATTATGAAATTTGTTTATTTAAAGTCTTAGAAATAAAACTGATTTTAGATATTATTTGATCCATCTTTTCTAGTTTATAGATGAGAAAATTTATACCCAGGTAAGTTAAGTGACTTTTAGTGCTGTTTAAGTTTGACGGGTTATAATAACTGTTGCACCTCACACATTTACCATATTATAAAAAATGATAAATGCATTTCAAATTTACAATTTTCTTCTCTGATCATATCTAATGATTTATTAAACATTCAGAATACATTAAGTTTTGAGATAAAACTTTTTCTAAAAAATTAAAGTATATTATATATTTTGTATTGTTTCATAATATTGTATTTATAAAATATCTGCATTTTCTTTAAGGCTATTATGAGATAAAAATATTATAGTATAAATTATTTTTCAGATTTTAGATGATGACAAAATTATATAAAGTATTTTTAAATATGTGCAACTATTTTAAAATTATTAATTATTCTCAAAAGGTTATTTCTCTAACATATATACTTAAATATATATTAAGAAAAAATCCACACTCTACACACACACACACACAATTACTTTATGACATGTACACACATATACTATGTCATGAAGAAAATTTAAAAAAATATTTAAAAACTGCAAGATAAAGTTTCTTAATCTAATTATGAAAAGGAACGTCTGATTATCTAGCTTCATATTAATAAGAATCAAATCACAGAGTTATGATGTATATGGTTAATTGAGGGCGGCTTTTTTATTAAAAGACTTGTTAGATAAAATTTTTCCTGGATGCTTTGTAAACTAATTCAACACAGACACACATACACACACACGCGCACACACACACACACACACACACACACACACACACGCCCACTCACTCCTTTGATTCTTTTTGCAGAATATTATATTCAAATTTCCTTCAAATCACAGGCAGCTCGGTTTGGCAAGTTCTAACAAAACTCAGTCAAGGTGAAGAAAGCAAGCCAGCTTTTACTGGTAACAACGTATTCACACAGCCTGTGATCTCTGTCTGTTCAGGCTGCTTCTTGCTCTTGTCTCAGAATAGGAAAGGAGTGCAGCTTTCCTGGGGTATGCTATTTGAGAAAGAAAGTAACCTAACACTAACAGCAGGCGGGGTCAGAGTGATGTAACAGGAAGCTCTGATGTTTCCCTTCTGCTGCTGATCACTTACAATCTGACAACACTTCCAATCTACTCAGAACAAACCCCTCTCTCTCCAGCAGAGTGTCACCTCCTGCTTTAGGACCATCAAGCTCTGCTAAGTGGATCTCATCCTGCCTGCAGGATCCTATTGCAAGGCTTTCACTCTTCTCCTTGCCTGAGGGTAAATCTCTTCTGCTGAATCTCAGAAAATCAAATTCCATCCTGAGAATATTTTACCAAGAATTTCCTTAGGAGCTGTGCTGGGTAAGTGCATTATTCAAAATACATATATTTATCCTGAGTAGTATTCTCATGTAGTTTGGCAATGTTTCTACTATAGTAAATGGCATTGAAATGATGTTGAAACATAGTCTCATTTATTTCACGTATTAGAGAAACTACAGCATATTACCCCAAAATGCACATGAAATCTGTTACTACTAGATGATAATATTTACAGTGGCATTCTAGAAAATAAATTTAACAAGCAATAAAAATCTAAATGGATTAAAATGCATATTTCTGAACAAACATCTTAATCAGAGAACAATGCCTTTAAAAATTAGTTTTACTATTAACTTAGCTTGAATCTTGACAGCTGGAAAACATTTTATCCCCAAGAAGGGTCTTTAAACTTTCCAAATAATAAGTATTCTAAGAAAGGGGTAAAAGAATAACTACTATGGGATCTCGGAGTCTCATTCACTCTCTGGGTGAACAAAATGCCGAGTTTTAAAAAACGGTAATCACTTTGGATTTATTATATCTGCCTTCTGTTTGCCTCTCACCTCTATTTACACATGTATCTCTAATTATTGAACTAATGGAATTTTCATTGTTCGTTGTTGCCAGATGTGCTTAAATCTCTCTTTTGCTAATCCTGAACTGTTTCCGCTGTATTTGGATCATGGGGTCAGCTACAAAGAAAAAAAATCTAGACTTGAGAAAATATAGAGATTTTTACAATGATTCTGAATTTCAAAATATTTAGCTAAGAGAATACTTCAACTTGACTGGTATTCCTCTGCAAGCTTTTGGGGGAGGGTATGATATCAAGATATCTGTGGACGAAAAAATGTAACAGAGTTTTCCCAAGCAAGCGTGTTAGATTATTAAACATAAAAATTAAAGTATGGATAAAAAAACTATTTCCAGGATAAAACTTACTGAAATGTTGAGATAAAACATCTGTTAATGCTCATTACAATAGTACAGACTGTCTTGAACAATTTAAGAAACTAGTATCTACTTAAAAAGTTGTATAGAGATATCACAAATTTGTTGCCAAAGAAAGATGTCAGATTTGAGTTCAAATTACGTTGATTGACATAATTTTTAAATTACATAGTTTCTTACTTAAATGAAATTATACTCTGCAAGATTCCTTCAGTGGCAGCATCCTGTACTTAATCATCCATAATCTGGCACATTAGCAGTAGACTACAAACATCCTGAGTAACTCCTTAGTAATCTTCAACTCAGTTTTTCCACAGATTTCTCAATATAATAAAAAGTTTAATTAATTCTTACATTTGTGATTCTTTAAAAGTATTGTGGCTGATTTCTATCTCTTTTCAATCTTTAACTGTACTGAGTTCCCTGATACATGGAGAAAGGGGAAAAGTGTTCTTAGGGTATGATTTTGAATAGTCATTATATAATTGGGAGAGAAAGTGGAAACAACACATTAAATAACTCAATGCCATGGATTAGTAACAAATATTAAAACATCATTCTTTTTAATTCAAATTATTTTCTTAGAAGAAGGTACCATATTAATATTATATATTATAATGAGTAACTCCCCAAACTTCTCTAATTTTTATTTAATTGATAGCCTCAAACCCATATTTTCTTTGCATCATTTAATTAAATATTTATGACTGTACTAACAGTATGGTTTATTATCTGTATTTTCAAAAATTACTATTGAAAAACACTAGACAATGAACACTGAAGGTCATTAGGCAAAGACATTATTTGAGGAAGTGGAAATTTGAAATAAAAGTTTGTATTATTATATTCTAAAATTGTCTTTCTTTAATGATATGAAAATATCGGAGTACCAATGTAGCAGGCTTTTAGCCATAAAGAAATTAATTTACTTCTCTAGATGATAGTTCCCTGTAGCATCATAAAACCAATGCATTGAGTCTGCGGTCAGTTCTAAATATGTAAAAGGAAACGCAGAATTGAGAAATTATATGAATGATGTGAGCTGAAATATGTTTTACCTGAAATATCTATTTCTTAAAGAGATATGCTTTAGGTTATGTTACAAGATTTTTTCTAATTTATTTTACCACATGTCAAAGCATTATTTTAAAGCTTAAAATATGTGGATATTTAGAATATATAAAACTATTCATTCACTTCAAAAAACTTGGAATAACAGAAAAATTTTAAAAATTAAAACTGGGTTTGTAATTTTAACAATTAATATAAATGAATGTCCAAGGTGTATATGCTTTTCTCACTGGTGATTCCTAGGCTATAATTTCAATGGAGTCAACACCTGGCATATTTATGAGAACATTTACATTCACCTGCATATTATCATTTTCATGAGTAACAGAAATAAAATCCACTAAAAAATGCAAAATAACATTAAGAAAAAAGATTACTTTTTGTGCTTTATAGATTATGTGGAAAAATTATTTGATAAATATGTAAAAACAGTGAACTTCAGTTAATAGCACTATTATATATTTCTAACTTAGACCATATTTGGAACAATTATAAAAACATTTTATAATCAATTTTATCTACATGGTTAAAATTTGATAGCAACTTAGTTTTTAAGAGTTGTCTTAGACCTTTGTAGGAAAAATAACAAATAATTTTTAAAGGATCAAAATATGTATTCACTAAACAAAACTTATTTCATACTCTATATATGACTTTAAATTCAGCTTGAAAAAATAATTCTCTTTTTAGAGATATAATGATTATGGTGTCAGCTTTTTAGAGTACAAATATATTCCAAGAACCTTATTGGAAGTCTTTGGCTTTATTGCTTATCTTATCTCTGGGATTCAGAGAAGCTTTTAACCCATAAACATAAGCTGTATCATTGCAATGGTGCTAATGAAAGGCACTCTTAAGAGAGTCAAGTTTGTAGCGCATCTTAGTTCTTGACTTAATCAGAATTTTAGAGAATGCACTTAAGATGGACACGTATTTAAAAGCTTTCTCTGTGTCTGGTTTTGAAGTCCATAGTAAACTATTTATATAAGCATTCATAACTTCTCAGGAATACTCTCTTTTTCTACTAAAGTACTTATACCATGCTGCATTACAAATTATTTCAAGAAATCTTCTCATTTAATATATAAAAATGTTGTGATACAATTAGGTGGAAAATAAAAATGTACCGGAAATATTAGGTAAGGTCTACATACTAACCAGACACTTCATCTTTTCCATTTAATTCCCATGGTCATTATTGTCCAAGTTCTTTCATCAATAGCAATTATACAACTCGAAGTGTCCAGATAATTTTCACAAATAAGTTGGTATATGATTTTGAAAATACGTGATCTTAATTAGTGTAAAATTGAAGAAATAATAGGTAGAATACAATTACTAGTGAAATTTAGATTATAAATATTAAGCTACCATGATTTAGAAAAAAAGAAGAAAATACACATTAGAAATGTGATAATAAAATCAACAAAACCAATTTAACTAATAGGAAATATACTTTTATTCCATTGCAATTCCATTTTAAACATAAGTCCCCAGTAAGTACAGTTTATATTTTTTTGTCTAATTAATATTATAATATTTTTATTAAATTAAATTTGACAAAATAATCTCTATATTTTCTCATATTTGAGTAATCTTAAAATCAAATTAATTTAACTTTTAATTTAAAAAGCTATTTTACAAAAAAAAAAGAAGAAATGTATTTAATTTTTTAATGACACAATAAAGTCTTACTTCCTATTATTAAAAAATAAAATGGTATCACTGACGGTGAAAACTCAAGATTCCTAGGATACTAGGATTATTATCAGATAACAAGTTGCAAGTATTTTCTAGAACACATTTTTCCCTTTTTAAAATTTGTTTACTTAAGGGACAGTATTATGCAAAAGTAACAAAGCAATATATTGTTTGCAAAAGTGGTCCAAATGGTGTATTTATTTTTAAAATAAAAAAATGTTTTATCTTTTTATTTCTTTATGGTTTTTATTAAATATATATTTTTTACCTTACTGTAAATTAAAAGGACAAAAATCCCAATCCAAATCAACCCAGCATAAGCAAAATAAATACATAAATAAATAACTCCTATGGTATTGAGGCTATATAGCTTTATATTTTATTAAAGTTGTTAAATAAACCCCAATTTTCACAGAAATCTTTTGCCCCTTAACATGGAACATATTTTTTTTAATTAAAAAATGTCAATATGGTGTAAACTTTTGTATAAACATGAAATAGTTCTCTATTCATGCTTAGGCTAACCTGAGCTCAATTATGTTTCACATAAAATAATAGTGAATTCTGAGTATATCATCTGGTATATTAAATAGTCATGATCCAGTTGAATAGCAACTAGATGGTTTACCCTTCTTATGGCTTAGTCACATGGAGGATCAATAGCATATTCATAGCACACAGATTTGATTTTATCAACCAAAACTAAGATAAATTTGTTTTGTATCCACCTGCTAATTTCATAAATTTTACAAATGAGTATTAATTTTAACCCATGTTCATTATTAACCTAATACCAATCATTATGTAGATATTTTGCATAGAAACCTCAATTGTGCCTCCCTTCTAAGGATAATTGAAGGGAAAATTGTAACTTTGGTAAGTACCAGATATGAGTAAATAAGAAAATAGAAAATGATGATAAAAACTACGGGAAAAGAGTGTCATTAACACAAAACCATGATTTTTTTTTTCTTAATTCTACAGTTATTTGCAGGTGTGAGGCAAAATAGGAGGCTT
Organism: Indri indri; assembly: GCA_004363605.1. Lineage (NCBI taxonomy): Eukaryota > Metazoa > Chordata > Mammalia > Primates > Indriidae > Indri > Indri indri. The sequence continues at coordinate 12,041 of RJWJ010013339.1, forward strand.
GTTTTTGACCTAGTTAATGGAAAACTAATATGAGTAACATGTTTAATGTTTTATTGGTCAATCTGCATATGCCTTCATTCAAAATTTACTTCCAATAAAACATTTGGTTTTAAGTCTTCTCTAAGAATATACTTTATTAATTAAGGCAAAAAATTAACTTACACATTTGCTTTAGAAATTTAGATACGTATCATTTACAGAAGTGCAGCCTAATGGACTCTGGATTTAGATCACCACCATATGAACCCAAATTTCACCACTGATTAGTTCCTCTTTCTTATCTATAAAATGGGAGTGATAATCATACTGCCTTGTCAGGTTTTGTGAATAATCCATGAAATAATACATGGAAAATGTTTAGCACAACACTAGGCGCTTAGTAGGTGTTCAATAAATTTTAGTGATCATCATAAGTCTTTTGTGAATAGGACTGAAGACATAATTTGTTTCTATGCAAAATCTCATTCCAAATAACCAACATACAGACAATTAGAATGCAATCTATTCATTAGATAGGGAAAGTGAACAAGTGTGGTTTATAACCACAATTTTCAGAATGATCACCCTTTTCCATCCTATAATACATGCCAGAACCTAATAAAACTAATATTGTTGATTATTTTTTCTATAGAACTTGAGCACTTAAAATGTGCCTTCATAATAACAATTTTAGAAAGTATATTAAATAGAAATGATTATTTCTTTTTTTTACACACGAAACTCAGTGAAACTCAAGGTTACATAATCCTCACTGACAAAGCTCTGGTTTTAACCTATGTCTATTGTAACTCTAAATCTTAAATATTTTGTTACACTATTGTTATTATTTATTATTAGACTTCTCATTACTTATGTTGTACAAAGTAGAATAAGGATAATGATTCACCAAATGTAAACAGAATCTCTTCTAATGGAACATAATAAAAATAAGTTTATTTACATGAATTTGTTTATGTTACTTATGTGAATTTTATGGAATATAGTACATTAAAGGTAAATTTAGATGTCTGTCAAGAAATTTTGAGTTTTGACTATTATAACAGCTGCAGAAGCTAAAAATGAAAAGAACATTAAGAATGATCCAATAAATTCAATGTTTAGGATTCCAAGTTTTTGTTGGCTATTTTATTTTTATAAAAAGGTCTTGATTACAGGCAGTTCTTACTGCTGCCTAATGGCAGACACTTACATTTCTTTATTTATTATATCTCAAAAACCAGAAAGAAATCCTACCATGGCAAAAACACATTTAGGTTTTGAGTTAACATGATTTATTCTAAGAATTTCTTGTTCAATATTTTATAAATTATGATCCACATTGAGGATGTAATGAAAACTGTAGGAGAGTTACTCATTTCCCTGGGTATCTCCCATGTGTATATGAGACATAGATGTTGATAAACTTGTTTGTTTTTCTTAAAAAAAGGAAAAAAAAAAGAGAGAGAGAATGTAGCGAAAACTATAAACTTTTTCTCCAAAACAACAAACAAACTACATTCCTAGGGACTCACATTTTGCATATAGTTACATGAGTTTCATGGCATGTCCCTTTTTGATGGCTCCATTAAGAGTTCCTGGACTCTCAGTTTAAGAAACTATGTTCCAATTAACTCACATGACAATTACTCTTTTAGAATGAGGCAAACTATATGTATACGTATTTTTAGCCATCTTAGATACTTTTATAGATCAAAGAGTAAGGAATAGCACTCAAAAAATAGACATGGACATCAGAAACAAATGGCCTGTAAGATTATTTACATCGAACAGAAGAAATGACTGCAGAGCTCTCAGAAAAACCATATAGTAGGTACAATCTGCAACTGGTAATTTCCCATCTCTCTTTCTGTATTCCTCTCCTTCCTCTAGATGCTTTCACTTGCCCCTTCCTAATCCTCACTTTCTTTCAAACCATATGCCCAGTTGGCCTCAGGTGATCAAGAGTAGCATATTTTCTTGTATGTCATCCACATATGGCCTTCCAAAATTGCTCTTCCTCTAAGTTAAAATTTGGTATTATTGCGGTGTATTTTATTTGAAGAAGAAAACATTCTGTTCACTCCAACCTGTCAGAGAACATTTATAGTTTAACTCTTAGGACTATGCAATTATTTTTATTAGAGGATGCTAGGATTAAACAGCATGGTCCTCAGTTTAACATGCACTCACGATGTGCCAAGCCCTGTGCTAAGTGTTGAAGGTAAGCAGGACGGGTCCCCTGGTCTGTACAATATCATCTCCACCTCAGTGTCATGCAAAGACAGTGCCGATCGAAGTGTGAACTCTTAATCCATACTACTACTAGCTGCCACTCTATTTTGCATCTTGTCACAAGATCAGGACTCCATGTTAAACTAGGTTGTTTTCTAAAGTGGCAAAGCCTGATAAATCAGATATTTTCATGTCTGATAAATCAGATATTTTCATGTCTAATAAATCAGATATACACATATAAAATATGCATATATTTATTATTTTAAGAAACATTGAATTTTCCGTGAAACATCAAAAAAAACCTGAAATAAGGAACAACCTAATGGATTCTACTTTGTTCACAATTTTATGTGCTTTGGTAAGATATTCTGAAATGTCTTCTTTTCAATCATTTCTAATATAATTTTGACCTTTCACACTCTAACAGAAAGTATTTCCTTGCATCTAATTCCATTGTAAATATCATGGTTGTATGTCAGAAATTTTTAATTTTTGAAACAAAATGAATGTGTCTAAAGAAAGTGATATTCTGAAGAAAAAAGCTTTGCACAATGTTTGGCTTAATTAGAACAGGAAGGCCTTCAAATGAGATATGAGCAAATCTTAAAGTCTAGAACAACCTGATGGGTAAAATTCACAAAATGATTTTCCTAATTATTTAATTTTTTAATTAATTAAATTTCTCACAATAGTTAACTTCCTTAACTATGCACTTTCCAAAAGAATTTCCTGTACTATATTCCATGTTATCAGTGTGAAAAGCCTTTTTGATCATAAAATTAATACATGTCCATATTTAATGAACCAGATTCCAGCCTACTTCCTTCAAAATAAATATAACAAAACTAACAAAGAGTTTATATTTGAGCTTTGATATAACTCAATCATTCTTTTAAAATATTCATTAAGTGTATAATTTTTCATATTAACCCTGAAAGTGAAGTTTGTTCACCAAATTCTCTACTGTCCCAACTTGAGTATCATAAAAGACTGCATGTGTTCAAAACCTTTAATGTTACCTGTGGCTTCAGAAGCGATAGGTAACATTAGATGATCTCTTTATCTATTTTAGTTTGTCCAACCTTTTGCATCTAACACTTACGACATTCTAACCCTATACCAAACCACCTGCTATAATTTACATATTTGCTATTTTATTGTTTATTTTCTTTTCATCCCACTTACATGTAAACTCCCAAGTGCAAAGATGATTTCTGCTGCTTTTTGCCAGTATTATACCCAAAGCACCTAGATAATTGCCTGCACATAGTAGGTGCCTAAAAGTTATGTAACGAATAACTAAATGAATGAATGAATGTTTCCTTATACCAGTGTCTACTTCACAGAAAACTAGATAATGACTTATTGTAATTTTGTATGCAATACACAAGAGATGCCGAGCTGAAATGCTGAAGGTGCTAGAATGACTGTACATTCCCAAAAAGAAAACATTCAAAAATTTATTAACACTTTAATATCTGAGGTCAACCTAATATTTATGCTTCACTGTCTTCTTGTGGGAAAATAAATTAGTAAAGATGCTTTCTGTAATGTACTTAGTGTTCAGGTTTCACTGAATTCCAAGAATTGACCTTTCAAACTAGGGTAAATGAGAAGGTTGCTCAGTATTTTAACACAGAATGTTGAAGCCTTTCCCCAAATGGCCAAACCATGGCTAAAATTGGCAGAATTTCATGTTGAAACTGGCAGACTTGCCAACTATTGCCTCCCAACAAAAGCCTTACTCCATTACTTATTGCCTTTCTGCACAATAGCACTACAGAGTCTATAGAAGGAAAAAAAAAAAAAAAACAATTTAGCAATGAAATTGAAAGAAAGTAAATGAATCTTTTATAAAAAATATACTATGGAATAAGAATTCTGTTGAATTGCCAAAACATTTTACATTTTACATTAAGTGATGAGTTACATCTCTTAAGGTTATATTTCATGTTGTCAGCAAGCTAGTTATACTTCTGGTGTTACTCTGATATTACTAAGCATGGAATAGACATGCTTAACACAGTGAAGGTGATCTAACGTGTAAAAGCTAAAAGACTACTAAAACAGATCTGAATGGTATACTATAGCCTACAATCCACTATGGAATTATGATCAAATTGTAATAATTAGCAAAGCTATTTAAAATTTATAGCAAATTATTTTTACACTCAATTTAGTATCAGACTATTATTCAGACTTAAAAATAGACTTTCTTCAATCTACAAGTAGTATTTTGTTAGAAAATGTTTCCAAGACTATTTGGTGTCTCTGCTGAATCTAGATGAGAATGAACAAATATTTTTACACTCTTACTTAATGTAAGAGTTTGTTAATCTCTTATTAAGCTTTTAAGTGCTGATTTATAAATATTTAAAGATAATTCTAAAAAGAATGCCAACTGTCAATGGCCTTACATCATTATATAGTTTTAGAAGTTTTCTAAACTTAAAGCCAAAGGACTATTTTATAAATTAAAATACATATTTGTGATTAAATAAAATCATAATTTATGGATTTTCTTCATAATGGATTTTCACAAAATATATCTTCTGAATCGACACAACTCACATTATAATAATACAACTTTTATTCTCTGATTTAGATTTCCCATTTGTTTGAGACTCATAGAGCTAACTTTGTTTTTTTAAAAAACAGAAGGCTAATCGTTCATCCACCTAGAAATATCACAATTAAGGCTTTCTCTTCTGAGCACATATATGGTACAATTCAGGAAAACAATAATTTTCCTTTGAGAAGAAGACTAATTGTCAAAATGGATTCATAGCATTCAAATAAAATGTGTTTAGAAAATGTGTCAAAGTTGTAATTTTACTGTTCTTCAACATGTTCTCTAATAACACAACCAACTGGTCTTTATGCCATAGCAACATACTAGTTTCAATTAAACAACCCTGTCCTAAATGAAGTATTGCTCAAAACATAAAAGAAATTGTCAAATGGCTTCTTCTTATCACTGTCTTTTCCTGTTCTTTAACTCTTCTTGTAGAACTTTCTGACTTTATTTGATGTAGTCACTATCAAACAGTATATTTATGATGAAGTTATTATTACAAAACATAAAGATAAGAATGTCCTAACAAAAACTATATTTTGTTTTAAAAATTAGTCTACATTCAGTTTGTCACACAATTGTCTGGTGTGTTTATATATAGCGAGACAACGTCATATTTTACAACACATTTTCTTTACCCTAAGTAGCTTAAAATAGAAAAATAATAATAAAATAATTCTGGGACTAATGATAATTTTAAAAAGACAATAGCATGACAATTTCTAATCTGAATGGACTTGATGAAATAGTGGAAATGCACTTAAAATAAACTTTACATAAATAAAAGCCTTGGTAGAAATTTCAATTTACGTATTTTGCACTTAAAATCTGTGTGCAGAGATGACTAATTTCTCACAGTGAGCATACACTTCACGCTTTCTCAAGCTAATACCAATCCCTACAATGACAAATAGTTACTCCCAGCATTCCTGTTCAGAAAAAGGCTGTGCCAAAATATTTGGTCATCCTCATCTAGATTCAGCAGAGACACCAAATAGTCTTGGAAACCTTTTCTAACAAAATACTACTTGTAGATTGAAGAAAGTCTATTTTGAAGTCTGAATAGTAGTCTGATACTAAATTGAGTGTAAAAATAATTTGCTATAAATTTTAAATAGCTTTGCTAATTATTACAATTTGATCCTAATTCCATAGTGGATTTTAGGATGTAGTATAAAATTCAGATCTGTTTTAGTAGTCTTTTAGCTCTTATATATGTTGGATCACCTTCACTGTGTTAAGCATCTCTATTCCATGCTTAAACACATCAGAGTAATACCAGAGGTATAACTAGCTAGCTTACAGCATGAAATATAACTTAAGTCAATTTTGTAATTCATGATGTTACCCACAAACAAATGTTATTAACAATTCTCTCTTGAGTCCTATCTTAACTAATTCCTATTGCTACTTAGTTCTAAAGAACTAAATGTTTCTAAAGAAGTGTATTTACTCTTCCGGTGTATATGTATCACATTTTTAATTGCACATTTTTAAACATATGATTTTAAAATGTTACACACCCTAAACTTTGCTCCTTTTGAATAAATCCCAAACACTGCATTTTGTTACAAGTCCGGTAACAGTGTCTTTGACAGGTGGCAAGGTAAATGGTGTGGAGATTCACCCAAAAGTTGATCAAATTAGAAACAAAGGAACAATGCTAGGGAGTGAAGGGCCAATCAGGAGAACAGAGAAGATTCAGAAAAAATACTCACCTAGGGAATGGAAAGATATGACTGTAAGAACAAAATTAACTTAGTAATTATTGTTTATTGCTTACTAAGTGAAAAGACTGATAGAAAACCAGAGGAAGTTTGGAATTTGAAGGTTATAAAAACCAAAAAAAGAAAAGGGGAGTGAATGGAAACAAGAAAGGAAAAGAGAGAGAAAATTTTTATTTTATTATAGGAGAGGCTATAAAAGAAGATAAATTGGTTCAAAAAGATATATTTGCCAGAAAAATTAAGACACAAAAATCTAGTGCTAAATCACAGAAATTAAGATGAGATGCTTTGGATACATGGCCATGGACAATGAGTACTCCAGTGGGTACCATTTTTAGTTTGTATGTAAATGTCTTCCAGCTGCTCGGTCTGAAATTTTAGATGAAAAAACTTTATCTACCTTTTTCTTTGGGGAATGGGATTGAGTGTTAAGCCTAAGAGTTATTCCTTCTGGTAAGAGCTGAGAAATGTTTATAAAGAATTTGTGAGAAGCAAACACCACCTCCTGGGTGGTGATCACTGCCTTCATGTTTTACGGATTGAACCAAACTGATCAAGATAATGACTCTACTTCTGAGTGAAGGGATCATAGAGTCTGACCTACTGGTAAGTCACAGTCTCTCAGGACAGTTTCTCAATAGGTTTGGCTACATTATTCATACCACATTTAAAGTAGCAGGGCTGTTTGGTAAAATTAAAATCCCTCAGCATATTAAAAATTTACTGAATTAGTCAGGGCACAGATAGAGGTGATGCTTAAATGATCACTGTGTGCCCTGAGACTGTTTTCTCTTTTCTGAACACTGGATATTGTGTAAGACATAATAACACACTAAGTTCAAATTTGTAAGAACAAAATCAGAGAGTGAACAAGGCACATGTTTAAATGAAGTGATTGTGCTTTAAAATAACTAAACAATAAGTATAAATTTACACAGAAATACCCATAAATAATGAGACATATATAATATTTTCCCTTTCAATTCTGGACTAAGAATTATTAGTTTTGTGATTTGGAGCATATTTTTCCTGTCTGAATCCATTCTAGCTTAAAAGTCTTAGGAACTTGGCAGTAATCCAAAATATAACTTTATATACCCTTTCCACTACCATTGGATTCAGGGGTAAATAACACACACAGCACACGTACAGACACATATATACATTGATTCAAGGGTTAGTCATCATCGATGCTCAAAAATTCCCTCTGTATAACTAAGAAAGTAACCTGAAATCAAGTAGAATTTATACACCTAAATCATATAGTAAATTTTCAAATTCATCATAAGTGTGTAAGGCAGCTCCATCTTCCACCCAACCCCTTGACCTATCCCAAATATGCTGTATTTCATAGATTCACAACAAACCCTTGATTACAGAGTAAGGAATCACAGTCTGCATACTTTTCTACCAAAAAAATTTATAATTTTTAAATCTCTTATGTAGAAAGTATTATATATAGCATAAATACACTGTTTAAATAAATAAACACCTGTATGCCTAGAACTAAGATTGTCTATCATATTCTTCCCTGACTCACTCACACATACATCTCTAGAAGTAAACCATTACCCTAAACTTAGACTAATCATTCCCTTGTTTTATTTTATAGCTTTACCACATATGTAAGGGTTTCTAAGCAATATATTATTTTGTTTCTCTGTTTTTATTTTTACTTTTATGAAAGTGTGTAATCATCCTGAATATATTCTTTGGAGACTGCTTCTTCCTCCCAGCATTATGTTCTTGAGATGCGTCATTGTTAATGGGTACAACTGTGTTTTTTCATTTTCACCGTTACAGTGCACCATTATATGAATGTATCATGAACAGTTTTTTTTAATATATCTCCTGGTACACATGTATCTGAGTTTCTTTAGGGAATATATTTCTGAGTGGGATATCAGGATCTTAGCATTCAAAGTATTTGTACCAATTTATACACCCATGAACAATATATGAGGTTTCCATTGCGCCATGGTTTTTCCAATACTGTGTATTATTGTCAAACTTTTTAATTTTTACTGGCCTGCTGAGCGTAACATAGCATCTCATTCTGGTTTTAATTTGCATTTCCCTGATTATGAGTCACAGTGAATTTGTATGAAAATGAATTAAATTTTCCTCTGAAACATTTGTTTCTAATTGGGTAACGGTGACTTCGTGTTGTTGAATTACAGTTAAGGCGCTTCTCTTTGGTTAGGTGGGCCAAGCAAAGGAAAAAAATATATGTTTTATTGCTTTTAAAGCTGGGAATATATGAATAATATTTCTCATCATGAACAAGAACACAGACTGATAATGCCTACAATCATAACCCTAACTTGCCATTCCTCTTTATTCAAAACTCTATCAAATACCTATCAAAATCTCATTTGAAAAACAAGGAGAGGAGGAAAACAAATAATTCCATTATTTGCATATGTGTGTATGTGTGTTGTGTTGTTGTGTTCTCTTTTTAAATCTATTGAAAATTCTCAGAAAGTGATTTTGTCTCTCATTCTACCTGTTGCAAAAAATTATTTCTCACATGTCAAAACATCATAGAAGGCATTAGAGTTTCTGCCATTTATGCAATTCCTCATATTGGAATTCACTTGATTGCCTTTATGGCCACCACCTGAATTAACCAATACATTTCTTCGAGGTTATGATTTTCTCTTGATAAATGTATTTTTTATTTAGCTTAATTATTGTGCTTCACCATGGCAACATTACATCAAGAAGGTTTAGTTATTATTCTTATTTGCTGTATTTCTTTTCTGTGTTTTCTGGATATAGTTGATTTTGATTTTATTGTCTAATCACTTCAGCCAATTTTGTGACTTGAACAAAATTAGCTCCTCCTATTGAATTTTCTCTAGGTATCTTCATCATTTTCATTAGAGCTTTATAATGTCTGCTTTGTATCCTTTCTTCTTGAATATTTATCTTTAGTACATAATTTGGTACTACAGATACTGATATTTTTCATAGAAAGTGGAAGTAAGTACCTGCTGGCACCTACAATTTTGTTAATATGTGAAATACATTTACTAACCAAAATTAAGTTATCAATAAATTTCCTGATAACCAGAAATGACTATTTACATTATTTACATGTTCAAAACACCAAAACGGTGGAAAGCTTCTTTCACACCATTTTCCTTTTCTTTTTTTATTTCAGTAGATTTAGGGGGTACAAGTGATTTTTTGTTACATGGATCAATTGTATAGTGGTGAAGTCAGGGCTTTTAGTGTACCCATCATCTAAATAGTATACATTGTATCCCATAGGTAACTTTTGATCTCTCACTCTCTTCCTACCCTTCTTTCCGAGTCTCCAAAGATCCTCATACTGCTTTATGTGACTGTGTATACCCATCATTCAGCTCTCACTTATAAGTGAGAACACGCAGTATTTATTTTTCCATTCCTGAGATACTTCACTTCTGATAATGACTTCTAGTTCCATCCGAGTTGCTGTGAAAGCGATCATTTCATTCTTATATATGGCTGAGTAGTATTCCATGGTGTGTATGCATGTGTGTAAGTTCCCACCAACTATCTACTCATAGGTAATGGGAACTTAGGTTGATTCCATATCTTTACAATTGCGAATTGTGCTGCAATAAACATATGGGTGCATGTGTCTGTTTGATATAACGACTTCTTCTTCTTTGGGTAGATACCCAGTAATGGGATTGTTGGATTGAATGATAGATCCACTTTTAGTTCTTTGAGGAATCTCCATACTGCTTAATATAGAGGTTGTACTAATTTACATCACTACCAACAGTGAATAAGTGTTTCCTTCTCACCACATCTGCACCAACATCTATTGTTTTTTGACTTTTTGATAATGGCCATTCTAATGGGGTAAGGTGGTATTGTGGTTTTAATTTGCATTTCTCTGATGATTAGTGATATTGAACATTTTTTCACATGTTTCTTAGCCATTTGTATATCTTCTTTTGAAAAATGCTTGTTCATGTCTTTTGCCCACTTTTTAATGGGGTTATTTGTTTGTTTGTTTGTTTGTTTGTTTGTTTTCCTGTTGATTCATTTAAGTTCCTTATAGATTCTGGATATTAGTCCTTTGTAAGATATAGTTTGTGAATATTTTCTCCCATTCTGTAGAGTCTGTATACTCTATTGATTATTTCTTTTGCTGTGTAGAAAATTTTTAGTTTAATTAAGTCCCATTTATTCATTTCTGTTTTTGTTGTATTTGCTTTTGGGATCTTAGTCATAAATACTTTGCTAGGCCAATGTCCACAAGAATTTTTACTAAGTTTGCTTCTGGAATTTTTATGGTGTCTGGTCTTACATTTAAATATTGAATCCAACAGAAGTTAATTTTTGTGTATGGTGAGAAATAGAAATCCAGTTTCATCCTTCTGTATGTGGCTCTCCAGTTTTTCCAGCACCATTTATTGCACAGGGCATCATTCCTCTGTATATGTTTTTGTCTGCTTTGTCGAAGTTAGTTGTAGCATATGGTTTTATTTCTGGGTTCTCTAATCTGTTCCATTGAACTATGCATCTACTCTTACAACAATACCATGCTGTTTTGGTTACTATAGCCTTGTAGTAAAATTTGAAGTCAGGTAATGTCATGCCTTCAGATTTGGTCTTTTTGTTTAGGATTGCTTTGGCCATTTGGGCTCTTTTTTGACTCCATATGAAATTTAGGATTATTTTTTCTAATTCTGTAAAAAATATCCTTGATATTTTGATGAGAATTGCATTGAATCTGTAAATCACTTTGGGCAGTATGGACATTTTAACAATGTTGATTCCTCCAATCCTTGAACATGGATGTGTTTCCATTTGTTATGTCATCTATGATTTCTTTCATCAGTGTTTTATAGTTCTCCTTGTAGAGATCTTTCACCTCCTTGATTAAGTATATTCCTAGGTATTTTATTTTCTTCACAGCTATTGTAAATGCTATTGAGTTCTTGATTTGATTCTCAGATTGGCTGTTATTAGTTTGTAGAAATGCTACTAATTTGTTTACATTAATTTTGTAACCTGATACTTTACTCAACTCACCATTTCTAGAAGTCTTTTCTAGGTGACATTAGGGTTTCCTAGATGTAAGATGATATAATTGGCAAATAGGGATAATTATGACCTCCTCTTTTCCAATTTGATATCTTTCATTTATTTCTCTTGCCTGATTGCTCTGCTAGGACTTCCAAAACTATGTTGAATAGAAATAGTGAAAACGGGCACCCTTGTCTTTTTCCACTTCTCAGGGGGAATCTTTCAAATTTACCCCCTTCCTTATGTTGTTTGCTGTCAGTTTGTGATATATAGCTTTTATTATTTTGTTTGTTTGTTTTTAATTTTTTTTATTTCAGGAAATTATGGGGGTACAAACATTTTGGTTACATGTTATGGCTTTGCCACATCCCAACCATGATTTAAGATGCACCCTTTCCCCTGCTACAATACTCACTGCATCCATTATTTGTGAGTTTATGCACCCCCAATCCTCCTGCCCCCAAAGAATATTACTACTGTGTGAGCACCTTAGTGTTGATCAGTCAATGCCAGTTTGATGGAGAGTACATGTGGTGCCTATTCTTCCATTCTTGTGATACCTCACTTCAGAAGATGGGCTCAAGCTGTATCCAGGAAAATATAAGAGGTGCTAGATCACCGTAGTTTTCTGTAATTGAGTAGTATTCCATTGTATACATATACCATATTTTATTAATCCACTCATGGATTGATGGGCACTTGGGTTGTTTCCACATCCTTGCTATAGTGAATTGTGCTGTCATAAATATTCGAGTGCAGATGTCTTTACTATAGAATGACTTTTGTTCCTTTGAGTAGATTCCTAATAGTGGTATTGCTGGATCAAATGGTAGTTCTACTTGTAGCTCTTTGAGGTATCTCCAAATTCTTTTCCACAGAGGTTGCACTAATTTGCAGTCCCACCAGCAGTGTAAAAGTGTTCCTATCTCTCCACATCCTCACCAGCATTTGTTGCTTTGGGATTTTTTGATACAGACCAATCTTACTGAAGTTAGCTGATACCTCATTGTGGTTTTGATTTGCATTTCTCTAATGATTAGAGATGTTGAGCATTTTTTATATGTTTGCTGACCATTATTCTGTCTTCTTTTGAAAAGTTTCTGTTCGTGTCCTTTGCCCATTTATTGATGATATGATATTATATAAGGAAAACCCCAAGGATTCAACCAAGAGACTCCTGAAATTGATAAATGAATTCAGTAAAGTCTTAGGATACAAAAATAATACACGCAAATCAGAGGCATTCTTATACACCAATAACAGTCAAGCTGAAACTCAAATCAAAAATGCAGTACCTTTACAATAGCCTCAAAGAAAATCAAATATCTAGGTATATATTTAATGAAAGAGGTGACAGACAAATACAGGGAGAACTATGAAACACTAAGAAAAGAAATTGTAGAAGATGTAAAGAGATGGAAAAATCCACCTCATGGATTGGTAGAATCAACATTATTAAAACGTCCATACTACCTAAAGTTATCTATAGAATTATTGCAATCCCCATCAAAATACCAGCATAATTCTTTACAGATTTAGAAAAAATAATTCTATGCTTTGTATGGAACCAGAGAAGACCTCATATAGCCAAAGCATCTTAAGCAAAAAGAACAAACTGGGAGGTATCAGTCTACCAGACTTCAAGTTGTACTGCAAGGCTGTAGTAACTAAAACGGCATGGTACTGGCCCAAGAATAGAGACATAGACCTTTGGAAAAGGACTGACAACCCAGAGGTGAAACCATCCGCATATTGTCATCTAATCTTTGACAAAGCAGACAAAAATATACACTGGGGAAAAGAATCCCTTTTCAGTAAATGGTGCTGGGAAAACTGGATAGCTATGTGCAGAAGATTGAAACTGGATCCCCACCTCTCATCTCTTACAAAAATCAATTCAAGATGGATAACAGACTTAAATCTAAGGTATGAAATGTTAAGAATCCTAGAAGAAAATACAGGGAAGACTCTTTCAGACATTGGCCTAGGCAAAGAATTTATGAAGAAGACCCCCAAAGCAATTATGGCAGCTACAAAAATAAATAAATGGGACCTTATCAAATTAAAAAGCTTTTGTACAGCCAAGGAAACTATCACTAGAGTGAATAGACAACCTACAGAATGGGAGAAAATATTTGCTCTCTACACATCCGATAAAGGGCTGATAACAAGAATCTATCTAGAACTAAAAAAAAAAAAAAATAGCTTTTATTATTTTGAGGTATGTTCTTTCTATGTCTAGTCTGCTAAGGCTTCTTATTATTAAAGGGTACCAGATTTTACTGAATGCTTTTTCTGCATCTATTGAGATAATCTTATGTTTTTTAAAAAATTCCATTTATGTGGTGAATCATATTTATTGATTTGCATATATTGAACCATCCTTGCATCCCCGGGATGAAACCCACTTGGTTATGGTGAATTATTGTTGGATTCAGTTTGCTAGTATTTCGTTGATGATTTTTGTATCATGAGGGATATTGATCTGTCACTTTCTTTTTTTCTTGTGTCCTTTCATAGCTTTGGTATCAGGGTGATACTGGATTTGTAGAATGAGTTAGGGAGGACTTCCCGCTCCTGATATTATGGAGCAGTTTCAATAGGATAGATGCCAATCTTCTTTGTATGTCTGGTAGAATTTGGCTGTGACTCCATCTGTTCCTGGGCTTTTTTTGTTAAGAGGTTTTTTATTATTGCTTCAGTCTCGCTACTCAATATTGATCTATTCAGGATTTCTATTTCTTCCTGATTCAAGGTGAGGAATGTTTTTGCAAAAATTCATTCATATCTTCTAGATTTTCTAGATTGTGTGCACAGAAATGTCCATAGTAGTCTCAGATGATCTTTTGTATTTCCATGGTATCAGTTGTAATGTCTCCTTTTTCATTTCAGTTTAAGCTTATTTGAATCCTCTCTCTTCTTTCATTGGTTAATCAAGGAGCTAGTGATCTGTTAATTTTGTTTATCTTTTCAAAAAGCCAAGTTTTTATTTCATTGATCCTTTGCATTTCTTTTGGTTTCAATTTCATTTAGCACAGCTCTGATTTTTGTTATTTCTTGTCTTTTGCAAGTTTAGGGTTTGATTTGTTCTCGCTTTTCTAGTTCCTTGAGGTATCACAGTAGGTTGTTAATTTGCATCTTTTGGATGTAGGCATTTAGTTATATGAACTTCCCTCTTAGCCCTGTTTTTGTTGTGTGCCAGACATTTTGGTAGCTTATGTCTCCATTGTCATTCAATTAATTTTTTTTAAATTTCCATTCTTGATTTTGTCATTTACCTAAAGATCATTCAGCAGCACATTGTTTAATTTCCATGTATTTGTATAGTTTTGAGAATTCCTCTTAGAATTGATTCCTCATTTTATTCCACTCTGAGAAGATATGTGGTATGATTTTGATTTTTTAAAAATTTGCTGACACTTTTTCATGGCCTAACATATGGTTTGTCTTGGAAAATGTTCTATATACTGATGAGAAGAATGCATATTCTGCAGTTTGGGGGTAGAATGTTCTGTAAATGTCTTTTAGGTCCATTTGTTGTACAGTCCCATTTAAATCCAGTGTTTCTTTGTTGATTTTTGCCTCAATGATCTGTCTAGTTTTGTTAGTAGAGTGTTGAAGTTCTCCAATATTATTATGTTGCTGTTTTTATCATTTCTTAAGTGTAGTTGTATTGGTTTTATGAATCTGTGAGATCCAGTGTTAACTGCATATATATTTAGAATTGTTGTATCTTCTTGTTGAATTGATCCCTTTATTATTACATATAATGGCCATCTTTATCTTTTTTTTTTTTTTTTTTTTTTTTTTTTTTTTTTTTTTTTTTTTTTTTTTTTTTTTTTTTTTTTTTTTTTTTTTTTTTTTTTTTTTTTTTTTTTTTTACTGTTGCTACTTTAAAATCTATTTTATCTGATATAAGAATAGGTACTCCTGCTTGCTTTTGGTTTCCATTTGTGTGGAATATTTTTTGCACCCCTTTACCTTGAGTCTATGAGACTCTTTATGAATCAATGGGTTTCTTGGAGACAGAAGATATTTCAGTTGGATTTTTTAATCCATTCTGTCAATCTGTGTCTTTTAAGTGGTACATTTATACTGTTTACATTTAATGTTAACATTCATAAATGAGATATTATTCCAGTCATCATGTTGATTGTTACCTAGTTGCTTTGTATTCTCCCTTGTGTTACTGTTTTATAAGTGCTATGAGCTTTTACATTTAGTATTTTTACATTGTTGAGTATTGACCATTCTTTTTGGTGTTTAAAACACTTCTGAGCATTTCTTGTAGGGCAGGTCCAGTTGTGAGAAATTCCCTTAGTGTTTGCTTGTCTGGGAAAGATTTTATTTCTCTTTCATTTGTGAAACTTAGTTTTATAGGATACAAGATTCTTGGCTGACATTTATTCTGTTTAAGAATACTAAAGATGGGACCTCAATCCCTTCTGGTTTGTAAGGTTTCTGATGAGATGTCTGCTGTTAGCCTGATGGGTTTTCCTTTGTAAATTACATGATGCTTTTATCTCAAAATTTACTACTTCACTTTGATTTGGGCCAGACTTATAACTAGTGCCTTGGTGATGTCCTGTTTGCAATGAATATTATAGGAATTCAAGGACCTTCTTGTATTTGGTTGTCTAAATCTCTAGCAAGACCACAGAAGTTTTCCTCAAATAGGTTTTCCTTGCTTTTTGATTTTTCTTCTTCTCCCTCACGGATACATACCTATGACTTTTATGTTTGGGTGTTTTATATTATCCCATATTTCTCAGAGACTTCTTTATTTCTCTTGACTATTTTTTCTTTATTTTTGTGTAACTAGGTTAATTCAGAAGGCTTATCTTCTACTCTGAAATTCTTTCTTCTGTTTGGTCTATTCTCTTGTTAAAACTTTCCACTATATTTTGAAATTCCCTAAATGACTTCTTCATTTCCAGATGTTCTGTTATTTTTTATAGTATCTATCTCTTCAGTGAATTTTTCATTAATGTCCTGAATTATTTGTTTGGTTTCTTTGTGGTGGTTTCCAACTTTTTCATTGATCCCATTGAGTTTACATGCAATCCATATTTTCAATTCCAAGTACAACATTTCACAACTTTCCTTTTGGTTGGAGTCCATTGCTGCAGAGCTAGTGTGATTCTTTGGAGGTGTCAAAATGCATTATTTTTCATATTACCAGAATTCCTATGCTCGTTCTTCCTCATCTGAACCTCTTCCCCTCAGTTCAAAACAGATAGCTTTGTGCTGTACCTATTTTCCTCTGCTAGGAGCTCTGCTTCTCAGTATGGAGAGCGAGAGGTCCATTGCCTCTTGGCTTGTGTTGGTAGGTACCCACTGTGGTGTTGCTGGCAGTTTGGGTCTGTTGGACCTCAGACCTCTGGGAGAGTGTTTGGGTGCCAGCAGTGGACTATATTAGGTAATCCCCAGTTCCCAGGCCCCTGGATGATATGCTTGAGTCCTGGGGAGACCAGATTGAAAACAAGCTGGCAAACTTGCCCTCGAGCCTCCCTGGGTTCAATCAGTGGCTGTGATAGTGAGGGTTGGGTGCTCCCCTGCTCCAGAAGAATGCTTAGGCAGGAGAATGGCAGATGTACTGTGAGCCTACAAGGAATGGTGGGCCCCTCTTGATAAGATTAGCTGAGGCAGGCAGCTGTGGGACACACAAACCACTCACACTTCCCTTTCTCAGCAACGACAGCAGTCTCTGTCGTTCAGGGGCACAAAAGTGTCTACATTCCCAGCTCCCACCCTGGTCCAGCTACAGCAGAGTTGGTCAAGGCAACTCAACTGGCTATATGTGGTTCTACCAGACTGGCTGTGTGCTGTGGCTGAAATGCTCCAGTGGGGGAAGTGTGGTTGTGTCTGGGCTTGCCTCCAAGTCTCTGTAAGGAAACTTACAGAAGACAGGCATCTAGGAGAGAGCTGCTACCCCTGCCCTCCCTCAGAGACCTTTTCTCCTTGGGGCATACAAAAGCATTTACTGTGTCTTTTTAGAGGGAAAAGATTGAGCCCCAAGCCCCAGCTTTCACAGCATTTTCAGCTGGGATGAAAAATGAAATATTTAGAACCATGCAGGAAAAAAACAGTAATCCTCCTCAGTTATTTCTATTTCTAGTGGCATTTTCTAGTATGTTGGGAAAATACTCAAAACAAACTTCAACTTTGAACCTGCTGAATTCTGTATATATGCCAATAAGGCCTGAGACTGATACGAGTTTTATTTTTTCCAAAATAGCTTTCAGAAAATCCAGATTCTAAATACAGTCATGCATCATTAATGATGGGGATACATTCTGAGAAATGTGTCATTAGTTGATTTCGTCATCACGCAAACATGATAGAGTATACTTACACAAACCCAGATGGTATTGTCTACTGCAAATCTAACCTATATGGTATAGCTTATTCCTCCTAGGCTACAATCCTATAAAGCATGTTACTGTACTGAATACTGTAGGCAATTGCAACACAGTGGTAAGTATTTGTGTATCTAAACATACCTAAACACAAAAAGTTACAATAAAAATACAGTATTATAATATTATTGGTCCACAGTCATATATGTGGTACATCATTGGCCAAAATATCTTTATATGGCCCATGACTATATATGCAGACTGTCGGCTAATAATACAAATACCTGTCTCTTTAATTACCAGATCATGACCCTAATTATAACATATATTAGACTATTTGTAGTGATATATAATACATTATTAAAATATGCAAAAGTGTGAAACAAAGTAATTTTACAAAATAATTAAAAGTCTTTTGGTTCACGAAAGATTTGATTGCAGAGATTACTTTTAATAATAAGCTTTCTTAATACATTTGAGTCTGCACCTAAACATTCCTATTGACTTTATAGAAATCTTTGGCAATAACTCAGATTATAGTTAGGTATAGCGGCAAATTGATACTCCATAATTGTAAGGCAATAGAAGCCTGTCAAATTGCAATATGAGTTAATTAAGATAAATAATTTACAAAACACAATTTTGACATTTTTTAAGTTCTAAAGACCAAATATTATGTAAATACAAAGCAAAGTAAACTAGGTCATACTATATCTTGTTTTCAACATTAGTTTGAGCCTGAAAAAATGTATATAAATTACATTTATGTACATAGTTTTTGTTCAGCAGTGAAGAAAGTTAACTTTTTAGTAACACCCTGTGTTTAAGGAGAGTTAAAACTTATTACTGACATGATGTAGCCTCTGGGTCCCTCTTTGACCAGGTTCTTGTCTGCTCTTCACCATCATTCACTACACTATCACTATGTTAAGCCTCTTTTTGTCCTTTGAACCAACCAAGTCATTCCACCTCAGAGCCTTTGACCAAGTCATCCCTTCTGGGAACATCATTTCTCCTGAACATTTCATGATATGTCCCCTTATTTCAGGTAATTCCAAAAATGCCACCTCTTCAGAGAGGTTTTCCATGGCCATTCTGTCTGGTATAGCACCATCATACCCTTCTTCCTATACTCCCTTAACCAGCTTTATTTTTCTTCATAACACTTGTCATCACTGAACTTTTTAGTATTTATCGATTTATTGTTCACTTTCTTCTTACACTATAAGCTCCACGAAGGCAGGGACTGTTGTATCCCCAGCTCCTAGACCTGAGAAAGACATACACAGATTCCACCTCTTCCTAGTGCCAAGACCTTGAGCAAAAAGGACTATCTGTCTCTGTGTTTGTGTCCCTTTGAGACAAGAGACCCCATTCCTAGGACACAAGATGCCAGAACAAACTTATTGATGACTTCCAGGTTAGGATGGTGGTAACCTAAATGTACCTGATATATCTCCTCCCAACTTCCCATTCAAATATACTATAAAAAAATATTTATGGCTTTAACAGAGAAATAAACTAGCATATAATTTTAAGTTAAATTCTGTGAAATCCCACTATCCACTAATAATATTACCAAATTCACAGAAATGTTCTCTTGTTATCCAGGGTCCTACGATGATACACCAACCACTTGTGCTGCTTCCTGTCAAAACTTTGGATGGCCCTACCTTCAGGTATTGCATATACTACAAAAGAACACGTATGACCTCATGAAAGTATTATAACATGTTGTATTTCTAATAAAGCCAAGGATAATAAGAACATGTTAACAGTAGTAAGAAAGATTTCAAGTAGTAAGAATGGTATATAGTTAACTCCTGAATAAAAGAAAACTTTGAAAGGCAATCCAACAAAATACTGGTAAAGATAGCATTACAGACATTCATCAAACTTATAAAATTATATCTTTGGGACTTTTGGGAGTGGAGTTAGCCCTCATGTTCCTATTCTCTTGACCAGAGGACTGGGAGCATTAAATTAATTTAAATGTGCCCTATCAGATTTAGTACTATTAGTAATTTAGTAATACTAGCCACAGACATCATATATATGTGTATTATAGAAAACTCACTATAACTATCACCATATATAAAAATACATTAATATTATAAAATAATAGGGCTAGCTTGCTCATCTGAACTAAATTCCTTTCCTCTGTAAAGTTCTTTGTTTTCGGATTCGCATAGTCGCCGTTATATTCCTATAAGCGGATGTAAAACTTTCTCATAATCGGAACAGAAGAGAATATTTTATTTATTAAATATAAACAAGGGTACAGGAAAATGGGGGTGAGTTGTTTTAAAAATTTAAATGACTCTAAATAAATATTTTTAGAACTCCCTGCCAGAGCAGCCTCAATTTCAATCCTGAGTATTAATTATAGGCTTCAGGGGTATTGGTGCTTCCTAAAATACTACTGTTCTGGATGGATGTGTCTTCTTATTTATAGGTGGCATTAAAGTACCATGATAAGTAAAATATTAATTATCCAATTATTAGTATACCTCATAGCCCCCTTCCCTACAAAATTAAAGTAAATTCCCTACCCTAACTTATTTTTAGGCTGCAAAATATTCAACAATTCAATCATGTGTCATCCTAATAAACTATAACATTAATAAAAAAATAAAGGTTACTAAATTATTTTCTGTTAAATTCAAAGCTGGGTGACATAATTTCTTTTTCTGTACTTAAGCTGTGATTTTTAAATTTTTTGCAATTACACTGCTGAACCCAAAAATAGACCCTCTATAATTGTTCTTTCTCCCCCAGCATGTCTTTGGGAACTCATCATTGTTGTTCTATCCTTTTATGTGTCAGCTTCCTTTGCGCATTACATTTCACATGACTCACTGTTCCTTAGAGCAAGGTTTGAATGCCGAAAATGCCTACTTACATCTGACAGCTGGATTTTTCTTCCTGAACTTTTTTGTGTGATGTGGTGCCAGATCAATGTTTATAAGGCCCCAATTTTGCTAAATGATGATATGTAGAAAAGATCACATAATGGTAGAAAATTCACCTACTAGGAAAGAATTGGTTTTGGCCTCCCACTATCTGTGTGTACCGGTCATGTCTTTATGTGGACATTAAGAGGATTACACTATATTTTTCCTAAGTATCTTTTCAACATATAAATTATAACACATAGTTGATAGCTTGAAGGATGTAAATTGGAACTGGCTTAAAATGAAAGGTCCAAATTTAAATTCTTTCTTTTGCTTAGCTTGATCTCACAGGACTTGCAGAGCATTGAAAATTTTTTTGATAAGTTAATTACTGCTTTCATAATTCTTTTTATTGCAGTTCTAACAAGTACAGTTTAAGGTATAAATGAATTTCAATTACAGTAAGAAAGGTTGGAAAAAATCATCTCTGGAAAGATTAAAAATATAACTAACAACTAGAATTGCAGTTTGCCATTATATTTGTTTGAGTCATATATGGTTTAGTTTTAACCTAATCAAAGGAATACAAAACTGAGACTTATGAGAGGGGAATCCTAGATTTAGCTCATCTACAACTGCTGTAGAATATAAAACGAATCACTTAATCCTCCTGAACTTTTTATTTCTAACTCCGCAAAATGAGCAGTTTATCCCATAAGATTTCTCAGGTTCATTACAACTCTGAAATTCTGGAATATCTGACTATAACTATTCTGCCATAAAAATAAGAGCTGGAAATAAAATATCATCTGAAGTTCCTTATAACAAATGATGTGATTTTTAATAGTTCAAGGCCTCTAAGTACAAGTATTTTTGCATGGTTTTGTTTATATGATCGTTCAGCAGACTCTGAAACCTGACAGAAGGACAAGAGGTGGGAAAGAGGAAAAAAAAAGG
Organism: Indri indri; assembly: GCA_004363605.1. Lineage (NCBI taxonomy): Eukaryota > Metazoa > Chordata > Mammalia > Primates > Indriidae > Indri > Indri indri. Next base: position 33,798 of record RJWJ010013339.1, read on the forward strand.
GGAATGTCTCTGGCTAGACTGAATTTTGGCAATAGACGGATCCATTTCTAGTTATCAGTAAAGTTTAGTAATTTTGCTGAAAGTTCTTTCTGACTCTAAGATAGTAAAAATATTAACTTATAAATTGCCAATAAGTTACTAGGTCTATTTTCACACTTAAATCTTAATCCAATGAAAATTGAATCTCAGATACATTTTCCCTCAAATTTATAGACAGTTGTATCAACACTTTTCATTAAATAGTTCATCCTTTCCATTACTAACTTGAAATTCAACAAAATTATTATATTTGCTAAATTATATTAACAAAATAATTTTGGATTCTAGGCTTCATTTGCTTTGTTTTTTATTTGTTCAGTTCAATTTTGGAATTATTTGTTTCCTTGATTGCATTATATTTCTAGAGTATTTTGGAAACAGCATCTTTATAAATTTTAGTTCTGCATTTATGAATACAAATATCTATTTGTTAAAATATTTTATATCAATAAAAGAATTGCATATTTTCTTCAAAGAGGCTCTACATGGTGGGGAGGGTTGCCTGGTTCTTGAAGGTTGGGTAAGAGTTTCACAACAGGGCAGAAGGAAAGTTTTCCCAGCAAACATGGGTAGTTCAGAGAATCAGGAGTGGGTCAGTTTGGTTAGAACAATGGGGTGTAAATTAATGTAAAAATGAAAAAGGAAGGTTTTCCATTAAACAAATGAAGCTCCGGCTCCAGGAGTTTCATATCAATAAGACCCTTCCAAGAGCCTATATTTAATTTTGCACTTGTGATTTTGTGCTGTTTTTCTTAAGGAAGGTGCATGTGAGTATGTTTGTCCAATCCAAGACCACGGCATACGATTCTCCAAGTTGTAAGTGATTTGGCAACTTTGTCTCATCTGGTAAAAGGGCCAGGGAAATCAAGGAGCTTGGGCACACTGGTATGCAATGAAAATGAGGCCTGGCCTGGTTTGTATTGCCTCTCTCCTTCTAGCCAAATTTTTGGCCAAGGTGTGTCACATAAATAGATTGGGGTTTGGTTATCACATCTGTAAAATAGAATATTGATCTAAATATGAAAATAAAAAAATCACCCTAAATAAACTCTAAGGTCTTCCCTAATTCTAACTCTTTCTGATCACTTTGGCTACTAATTTTACCTGTGTAATTTAATGGTACATTTCACATTCTGTCCTCTGTCCTTTAATTTTTCATGTCTGTGTTTCTTTTCCCCTAGATTAATTAAAGAGGCATCTATGAAGAACTCTTTTAAATCTCTTAGTAGCATACCCGATAGCGCCTACTACATCATATAAACTCAATAAACATGTTTGTAAATTGTATTAAAATACTCCAGAAAAAAATATGCCTTTAGTGTTTTGAAATGTGCCTAATAGATCAACTTCATGAACAATTACCTTATCATCTTTTGAAAATTTTATAGTACAGTATCCTATTGCTCAGAGTTCAAAATAGGTATACTACCATGTATATAAAAGACATAATTAATGACCTATAGGCTATAAATATTTAAAGAATCAAAAGATGTACTTTCTTAACAGAATGTTTACAAAAAACCTATTCACATTTTTGGTATGTAAGGAACAATATTTCTAATAAAAGCAATTCAAATGAAAATTATGGATTCAAAAGAATGAGGTTAGCATAATCGATGATGAACATTTTCTAGATATATTTATCTTCATGTTAACTTACATACTCATATACCACAGCAAAATAAAGCATGAACCTAAATGTAACACCTCCCCTCAATAACTAAGTGTCGGTATGGTACTTGATCATGTGCCTTGGGGGTCTCATCTTCAGTGCTGTGAAAGTCTATCAATATTCCTTCTAACCACTAGAAGATTTCCATATTATTATTCTTCCTGTAAAATGGTAGTATCCCTTGTGAATATGCTTCCCTGAGTCCTCCTTGCTAATTTGCCTTTAATCAGACTCTCCTCTAGTACATAAAGTTGTTCCGCCTTGCATTGATCCCTGAAACAGCCCTTTTGTTGACCTCCATAAAAAATTCCACTGACGCAGATTGTTTCAGGGCATAGTAGACTCCATCAAAGATTTTCACAATAGAACATTTAGGAGAGGTTCATGTACCAGCCATGCAAACAACTTCAAATCAAATGGTAGACATCACCATTCTTAAATGTCAATTTTACTCTGTTCCAGCATCTCTCCATCTTTTCAATTCTATTCTGCCTTTATTTGATTCTTTATTTTTGTCACTCATTTTCCTGTTTCCCTCCCAGGAGTAAAAATAATGTATTTTTCTAATCTTGACTCATGACGAGGAGATTTCTTCTAATATCTGGGCACCTGCTAATATTAATATTTATGACCAAGAGTCTGCTCTATCCCAGCTGGATTTTTACTGTATTTTATCAGAGGGAACAGTCCCTTTCATAAGAGGAATTCTGATATGCCAATGTTATGAAAACATTTAATATGTAAGTATTGATAGATAAAAATAAATTGCCATTGAAATTTAGTAGGAAGCATGTTATACACAGTGTACATAATAAACTTACACAAAATTATTTATGTATTCTTTTCCTTTTTAATTTTCTTTACATTAAATTAGAGTGTATGTCTTATTTATCTTTCTGACTACATTGCCCAGCACAGCAGTTCTCAAATGCAACACGTTTTTCTTTTTGGTATAATTGAGTTTTGTCATTTAATCTGCCTTACACTTTCCTCTAGACTAATGATTTACAAAATGATGTGTGCATACCCTTAAGGCATAGGCAGGAATAGCTTGTTTTACAGAAATCAGTTTCCAGATCCTCAGCTTCCATTTGAACTCCTCCCTAAAACTGATCTGCCATAGTAAACTCCTAAGGTCCAAGCTTCTGGCCAGTTCTCCTTTTCCACCTTTCCTTTCACTATCTTCCTTTGACTTCTTTACTCACCCCCCGCAAGTATTCTTTCACCCATTCTGAGTGTTACTACAGAGCATTTTTGCAAGTTGTAACAGTCCCCTGGGCCACAAACACAGGGACAGGGGTAGGGGATACATTGACGTCTGGCGAGCCTCCTCTCAAAAAGACACATGAGGTTTTATATTTCTTTATCTCATTAAAGGATGTATCACTAATAAAATTTTATTGTTGTGTTTAGGGCAAATTATATAACAAATTATATACCAAAATCTATAATAAATTTATTTTGTTTTGATCTGGATTATAGACTCTAGAGCCAAACCACCTCCTGAATTGACCACTTTTTAATCACTTGGTAAAATTAGTAAACCAAATATGCCTCAGTTTCCTCATAGGTAAACCTGGCTTAATTATAGTACTTACCTTATATGTTTCTTATAATGTGATCATAAAGTCTGGAAAGTTAAATATTACTTATTCAAGTATTATAATGCAGTATAATATCTGTGTATCATTTATTATGTATCATTTGTGTTTCCATGCTTGGTTGGCCACTCTGTATGTGAATAGATATTAATAAATACAAGAAGAGGTCTAAATAGTGAATGCTTAGATTAGTGCTTGAAGTTTAGCAAACCTTCCAAAAGTGTTAGCTGCTGTTATTATCAACATCATCATTATTTCTGATAAAAGTTATAATGATGCAAGGGAAGATTTTTGAAAACATTCATTTACTGCCATTTGGGCAGAAAATTTTTAAAAATAAAAATTTGATCCATGTAGATATTTTTGTGTGTAGAAGTTTCTGAGTAGGATAAATATTTTTATGAGAAAAGATCAGGAGAATTTTACATAGAGCAACGTAAACAACTGCAAAGGAAAATGTAGACATCATAACATCACAGATTTTAAAATGCTACCTGCTTAAAAAAAATGCTACCTGCTCATCTAGTGATCTGTTTCTACCTCTCTTTGTCTTTCCTATTGCACTCTACCTTTAATCCCTTCTTTTTCTTTATAATAAAATTTCCTGACTCTTCAGCAGACCGCAAAAATAATTTGAAATATGAAACTGTATTTCAATAAAATAAAAATTCTATGAGGGAAAAGGTGGGTAGTGGAGTGGACTATGACTTCAAGAAGAGAAAGAAATGAAGTACAATTTCTGATGCTTAAGAAGAGCACATTCATTTACTTATAACGAATGTGGTAGATATTGAATTGTTCTTGTATTTGTATTTATTTGGGAATATTTAAAAGCATGATATAACATTTATAGTTTCAAATGTCAACATTTAAAATGTGCTGAAAATTACATGCTTTGCACCTGAGCTGTCAATTGGAAAGAGTGAAGTTCTTTCAAAATTATTTTACAGAGGATGTCAACAGAAAAATTTGAAAGACACCGTTCTTGACTAGAGTGTTTCGTTCATCTTTGCACTTTTTCCCCTCATGAGGAGCACTCTTAGAATAAGTTCATCAATAAATATGCATATGATTTTTTCTTATCATGAAAGTATGATGAGTTATAATATGCTTTTCATTATACATTGTATTTGTGACCAGAGCAACTAACTTCATCTTCCAAACTTGACTTAATTACAGGAGAAAAAATTGAATCTTGGGTAATGCAATTCAATATTACACTAATCAAATGGAAATGTGCTATACCAGCAAGCAAACAAGCATAAGACTTTGCAAGCAATGGGTTGAAGATACCAAAAGGGCTCCTCTTTCATTATGCAGGATAATAAATTATAATGAAGTTAAGAAAGGTCTGTTGCAACTGGAGCTGTATAATTCTATATGTAATAACTATATTTGTAACATGACTATTAGCAAATAGCTTGCTTTATTTTTGAGAATGTATAACATTATATGCTAGCAAAAACTAGAAGTTGTCAACATTTATGTTATCATAAAATGTGGGAAAATTCCACAGTCTTTTTCCAAAATGGATTGACCTTTAAAATAAACAATCGGTTGAACAGAGTATCTAATAAAGAGGTTTTTATCAGACTCCAAAAGTTTGTTCTGTGGGATAAGTTCAGACCTATCATTAATAATCTGACCCGTCAGGCCAAAATTCAACCAGAGTCCATTAGACTCCAAATGAATTCTAATAGTCCATGTGGTGAAGATTTCCCCTATGTGGAAAACTCCATATTAAAACAACAATAACAACAACAATGACAACACCAACACCAAAAACCTTGTTTGTTGTACTTAAATATATTATTATTGTTAACATTTGTTTTCCATTGTGTCTCCCAGGCCTTACTTAAGCTTCCTTTCTGAGTATGTTAGTTTTCTTTTTTGGAATATATCAATTTTGATAAAATAATTCCCCTTCCTAAAATATGTAGACCCCAGTATGAATATGATAAAGTGAAATTTTCAATCAGGCTATACCGCAATTTATTTACAGCTGTCAATGTTACAAATCTGCCAGTTCTTCTTACCTTACAGCCAGCTCTTTCTAAACTGCCCATCTTTATACCTTTCCAGGATTATCTATATTAGTCTATATTACCCTATCAGTCAGAGGATACTTATGAATGACCAGATGCTTTTTGGCTTGTTGCATTAATATATAGATTCCTGCTAAATATTTAACAATATCCTACTTATATTTCCAGTAGTTATTTAAAATAAATGAAAACCTTTGTATTTATTGATTCATGTTAAAGTGAGTAGATGTCCACCTAAAATATTTGAGAAATGGCTGGGACTGATGGGGAATAAAGGATGTAGTTTATAAGGAAAACATAGTCATTTACTATATTTTTACAGGAAGTTTCCACTGTGGCTAAATGTTCTTTGCTCTCTCAGACTGCTATAGATACTTCACAAAGGAAAACCCAACATAAATATTCACAGCTTATGATATGCTGAATTTAAAGCATTCCTGCCAATGAGAAACAGACCCTGGATTTAAAGGAGAGTAAGAATATGATTCAATAAGCCTGGCAAGTGGACTTGCCAATAATTAGTTTACTCAAGCAAACCTTTAGAACCACTCTTAATTTTTTAGGCTGTTTTATGTGACACCAAAATATCCAGAAGGGAATTCAATACATCTTTCAAATATTTTGTCTATATAGCACCAAATATCTTTTAAACCTTAAGTAAGAGAAATTGAATAACCAATTCCCAATGATCAATTCCCATTGTAAAGAGCTACTTCATTGGGCATATCTGTATTTTTAACTTGAATTTGGCTATTAATAACTAGGCTTTCAGCAGGAAATCCCCCTATCTATAAAGAAAAAATTATGGTCATGCTGAATTTGTTTTTATCTCACACAGTAAACTTGTTTATGACATTTACAGTATAATTAATGACAAACTCTAA
>RJWJ010013340.1:0-40078 GCA_004363605.1 Indri indri
AGAATCATAATATTCACAGGATTATTGTGAGGATTATATAAGAAGCATGAGTCAAAATACCTTTCTCATACAGGATGTGCAAAACTTGCCTACAGTGAGCATGTAATATGTGCTAGACACTGAGCTGCATGCTTTCCATGCATTGCCACAACTCTATCACATAGGCATTTTATCTCCATTTTGCTGATGAGGAAATTGAGTTGTAGAAAATTTCATCAACTTGCCCAAAGCCAGAGGACTGGAAATAGGTAGGTGAGGATTGGCATGAATGTGCCCCAAAGGAATACATGATATTAAATAGTGACAAACCAAACCCTCCCCGCTGCCTCCCCCTTTGACTTCTGTTCGGAAAAGAGGAGGCAGATCACCAAATCATATTCTGAAAAATCTGAGCTGTTTGAATTCTCCATGAAACTCGTTCCACTCTACAAGCTAGTCTTGAAAACATTCAGGCCCAGAGGAAAGATGGCTGAAAGAAAATATGCACTATTTCCCGTGTACCCTTATATAACTTCCCTTTCCGAAGTTAATTTTTACGTGTTTTATTTTTTGTTGCAAATTTAATCTGATCCTTATACCCACATGCCTACTCTATTTTCCTATAAATATTCCCTAATCCAGCCAAAACAGTATAACTTTTTGATTTTTCTTGTATGTTTTCTCTTTCCATTCAGCCTGTGCTATATTACAGTAGAATATTATTAATACTTACTCCAAATCTGCTCTGAAATAATACTTAAAGCTATAGAAATATTAATTCAAAAACAACGTGATTTAAAATAAAAGTCTTGATTCAAATCCAAAATATTCTGTATGAGTTTATCAGTTTTCTTTCCATTATAAATGGTATGTAAATATGTTCATGCATAATCGTAATTCATTGTTTCAAAAGAGTCATTATACATCAGACAAATGGCCAAGAACAACCACAATTAGCATGTTACTATGAAATACAGCTGTGGCATGACTGTGATAGTCCATTAGGATCAGAGCTACTGTGTCAGCATTGCAAGACTCAATCAGGTCAACATGGTGCTGTCAAACAGTTCACAGCCCACAAACCCCACCATAGCATGAAACACAGTAATGTGTGTTATTACCAAAGATATCAGTCAAAATTCTCTTGAAACACTGCAGTTAGGTTGTTTCTGATATTTAAGCTCCTAGAGAAATGAATGCTATTCTTCTTCTGTTTCTTTACTCATATTCTTTACACTGTCTGTAAACCCTATCTTAATTAGGGCTACCATAATAAAATACTTTAGACTGAATAATTTATAAGGAACAGAAATTTATTTCTCACAGTGCTGGAATCTGGAAAGTCAGAGACCAAGCTGCCAGTAGATTTGGTGTCTGGTGAGGGCCCGTTCCCCACAGATGGCACCTTCTGTATGTCATCACACGGTAGAAGGGGCAAAAAGGATCCTTCAAGCCTCTTTTATAAGGGCACTAATCCCATTAAGAGACCTAATCACTTCCTGAAGACCCCACCTCTTAATACTATCACCTTGGAGCTTAGGCTTCAATATATTAATTTGGTGGGACACAAACATTCAGACCACAGCAAACCCCATCCTACAATCCCTTACAATTTCTGCATGTAAAATTATATTCATCTTCCTCCCAAATGGCATTTCTTTCATGGAGCCCGGCCTATTGTCTGGTGAACCAAATTTTTTCCTCCTCTGCACTCAAGTAGCAGCTTTTATCTCTTATGCCACTTATTATATTCTGCTTGCCCTGTAAGTCCACAATCCCCTAGCTGGACATTTTCAGACCTTAGAAAAATAATAACAGTATGAATCATATATTACACAGCACCTCCAACAGTGAGGTGCTCAATTGTTGATATATGACCTAAGTAATATCTTATTTGTATATTTAGAAGCATGTCAACCACTGATCAGATAACACTTAGAAGCATATCAACCACTTATCAGATAAATGGTTTGCAAATATTTTCTCCCAATCCACAGGCTGCCTTGCATTTTTGTTAATTGTTTCCTTTGCTGTGCAGAAGCTTTTCAGATTGATGTAGTACCACTTGTTTATTTTTGCTTTTGTTGCCTAAATTTTTGATGTGACATCCCCAAAAAAATCATTGCCAAGACCAATATCAAGGAGCTTTTCTCTTATGTTTTCTTCTAGGAATTTTACAGATTCAGGTCTTATGTTTAGATCTTTAATCCATTTTGAGCTCATTTTTGCGTGGCATAAGATAAAGGTTTAGTTTTGTTCTTTTGCACGTGGATATCCAGTTTTCCCAACTCACAACTCGATAGCAAAAAACCTCAAACAACTCAGTTTAAAAATGGGCAAGGCCCCTGAACAGACATTTTTCCAAAGAAGATACACAAATGGCCCACAGGCATATGAAAAGGTGCTCAACATCTCTAATCATCAGGGAAAGGGAGATCAAAACCACAAAGAGTTATTACCTCAAGCCTATTAGGATGGTTCTTATCAAAAATACAACAAATAACAACTGTTGGTGAGGGTGTGGAGAAAAGGGAACCTTTGTACATGATTGGAAGGAACGTAAATTGGTACAGCCATTATGAAAACAGTATGGAGTTTCCTTAAAAAATAAAAAGAGAACTACCATATAAGCCAGCAATTCCTCTGCTAGGTATATACCCAAGGGAAATAAAATTAGCACCTCATAGAGATATCTGCACTCTTGTATTCATTGTACTGTTATTCCCAATAGCCAAGATATGGAATCAACCTAAGTGTCCACCAACAGATGAATGGATAAAGAAATCGTGATATACATGTGATACATAAACCATGATACGTACAGTGGAATACTACCTAGACTTAAAAATCAAGGAGCTACTGCCATTGGTGGCAACATGGATGAACCTGGAGGGCATTATGCTAAATGAAATAAGCCAGATAGAGAAAAAAACACTTCATGATTGTATGCGGAATCTAAAAAGAGTTGAACTCTCAGAGTTGAAACAGAGAGTAGAATGGTGGTTATTTGCCGGTGGTGGGACGGGAGCGGGGGTGGAGTGGAGAGATGCAGAACACAAACTTGCAGTTATATAGGATAAATAAGTCTGGAGATCTAATGTATAGCATGGGGATTATAGTTAATAATATTGTATTGCATACTGAAAATTTGCAGAGAGAATAGATTTTAGGTGCTCTTACCACAAAAAAATAGAAAAAAGTAACTATATGAGGTGATGGATATGTTAATTTGCTTGACTGCAGGAATCATTTCAGTAAGTACATGTATTGCAAAGTATCTTTTTGTATACCCTAAATATATACAATAAAAAATACAATTTTTAAGAAAGAAGTCTGTGAAAGGTTGCTTCTTCACTTGGATGGAAGAAAGAAATCTATACACAAATAATCAAAGAGAAAAGCCTTTTTATCCTCAAACCAAACTCTCCTGCACTGGGAGAAAAGATTTCAGTAAAATTTCATTATAAGCAGAGACCTGAAGCCCAAAGTCTATCGTTTCTTTCATGCTACTCACTTGAGAAGAGATTTTCTAAGTTGAGCATCAAGGGGCTTTGAAATCCCTTGGATCATACAACTTTATACGACAAAATAAACATGAGGCAAAGGGCTCTGTAAGTACCTAGATTAAGTCTTGCAACCAAATTGGCAAATCGCTAATAACAGGACTTTTGTTCCTTTCATGAGCGGTCAAAAATAAATAATTGAATACTGTGCCAAGGAGACTAACAGCAAATTCACGTGAGATCATTTAAAAGAGGATAAAACGACTCTTGAAAAGGTCCCTGATGAGATCTTGCTTTTTCCTAAGAGACTCTAGATAGCATTCTGCTGCAGCATTTTAAAAACCACTTTCTAAAATTGGGCACCTTCATTACCATGCATTACATTTGCACTCTCCACTTAGGGTGCTTTGAAAAAGAACGGCACCCCAGTTGTGTTTTTTACATTAAATATACTTTCTCTCACATTTGATCTCTCCCCGTGACAGTCATTTTATTTCATAGCAACTAGATTTCTTTGTCTATTTTACTGAATGTGTAGTTTTCAAATTATGCAGAGATGGCCACTCTTGGGGGTGGCGTTACAGAAACTGAATGGCTGAGTGCATGACCCATTTCACTAACCACTCAACTAGCAGCAGAGTAAATAAATAGGCACGGGGTCTTTGGTTTGGGTTATTTCCGTGCAGGGCAAAACAGAGACAGTGGCAAGTAAAGCCTGATGTTGATTATTTACATTCTGGTATCTTTTGTAATTGAGTGAGATTACATTGCAGACAGTAGATTGCTTTTGCCAGAGCTGAAAGGAGTGAGGTCATTCTAGGAGTCCTTGAATAAAATGTCATCTTAGACAGGAGATGGTGATACCTAAGGGTCAACTTCAGAGAGCCTAGAACTAGACAGGAATTGATGTATAAACACTGCATTGAAAGGAAACATAACTGTAACTAAAACATCTAATCTTAGTACTGTGGGGCTATTTTGGAAGCTATCCTGGGCAACAAAACATAGGTCTATTACATTGACTCATCTACAGCAAGAATTCACAGGAGAGAAAGCAAAATATTTATGGACATCTTTGTGTATGTATTAGCCCATTCAAATATATTTTCTATCAATATATTAAATAGAAATATCAAATGTACTACTAGAATGCCACAATTTATATTCATAACTAGTATGATAATGCCAATATATTTTTTAAACAAGTACGTACACAAATAGTTGGGCTTGTATTGGTATCAAATAATTAGAAGTTAGTTCTATTTATATTTTCACTCGTAGAATGTGAGGCACAGTGGCATTTGTTGCCTACTTGTGTCAAAAATCCAATGATAAGAACAACAAAAAGCATAAAGCAGGAAAACTAGGATTATTAATAGATGGAGACAATTCATCTACTATGTTATTAATAGCAAGCGCTGAAGGAGTTGCTACGTTCTGTAACATAGTATAGCAGTTGATTCATAAGTTATCAAGAAAAATTTAAATTATCTACCTTATATAAATATATCTAAGAACTCAAAAGAGTTCATACAACTTATGACCATTCCTATGAAATTATTAAAACAAAACAGAGCAAGAAGCCAATTTCACCTGGAAATTCCATTAACATAGAACACCTCATTCTTCCGTGATGTGTCATCGTACTTACATTATTTTACATATTTAAGATAAGTCAGGGGAATTCTGAGAGCCTAAGGAAAATGATTAGTCTAAAATTCTTGAGGAAAAATGGGGTTTCAGGTTTTCAAATTAGGCAAATGAAATCCTAAGAGTCCCTTTGCAGTGGGTAAACCAGTCATTTGGGTGTCATTCACAGGCCTCTGAATTGCTGGAGTCAACCAGATCTTCCCTTTGGGAGATGAGCACCTGGGAGTGTGCTAATGCGTGGATTCTTCATCCTTGGTCCAGAGCTGGAGACAAGTGATTCCCCTCGTAACCAAGACACAGCAGACTGCCAAAGGGCTCCGAACATCCTTGATCCCTGCCACAGAGCCCAGACCAGAGGGATCAGGAGAAAGAAAACCAGAGACCCTGAAAGCGTCCTGTTCTCACCACTACTTGTTGCAAGAAAGAGGCAATGCCAAAGTGAATTTACTAATTCATCCACGGATAATGGATCTCATGCTATCCCCAAGTGAAAAAGAGAAAAAGAAGGGAATTAACAGTTATCTGTCAAGTATCTACTATAATAACATTTATGTAAATGCTCCCACATCGTTTACATGGAGCTTCAAATGCATCGTCTAATTTAATCCTCAAAATAACCCTCTTAGTTAGGTATTATTGTATTCCCTTGTACATATAAGAAAATTGAAACTTAGAGAGGTTCAAGTTTTTGCCCAAGATCTTATAGCTAGTAAACTAAAAATTCAGGATTCAAACTGGCTGTTTGGCTGCAAAGGCCTTATGGAAAGATGGCTCTGTAAACAGCAGTGAAAGAGGAAAATCTCTGTTTTTCAAGTCTCTGTGTTGCTCTCTTTCTCTAAAACTTCAGTGCCAGCACACTAGCTCCAATTTCTATGTGGCAGTCCTAGAAGAACATTAGAATGGGAAGGACTCTTAGAAAGAAACAAGATTTCTTAACCCTTCAGGGGATTGCAATCTCCACTAAGAATCTGATGAGTATCAATGGCCCCTTGCCCCAGAAAAATATGTGTACATCTAATTCTGGTTATTCATGGTCACTATGTTCTTTAAAGTCAGTGTAAACATTGGGGCAGATAATACTGAACATTGCTCCTAGGGAAAATACAGGGTTAGGTTCCTGTGAGCCTCTGGTCACAACATTTTCATCAACTGATGAATACATAACCTTGTTTGATGTGTGTTTCTATTTAAAAACATCTTATTTATTAATAATACACATTGTTGATTCATTAACATGGAAGTCATGGCCAACAGTACCATTACTCATTCCTGAACAAAACTTACCTAACACACATATTTTCTCTATAAGACATAGCACAGCTTTCTTGTGCTTAGGAACATCAGACAACTCTTTAACACCACACCTGGGGTCCATTTCAAACAGTGGTATCATGAATAAAAAGCACAAAAATGTGAAAAATGTGGCTGAAACAAACTGTGGAAAGGACACTTGTGTACAGTATGTGAGCTGAAACCAGAAGGCAGAGCGTCACCTTGTTTCACCTCCGCTGGGAACATACGTGTCCAGCAACTCAAATTTTTGTTGCTCCATACATGTCTGCAAAGGATCGTGAAATCACTATGAGCATTGATTTGGGGGTTACACATAAATTTTGACACGTAGGCAAATTTGCATATACATAATTTGTGAATATTGAGGATCAACTCTATGTACATAAGGTTGCATATAATTCCAGAGAATATATGGACTGCACCAAGGGTACCTGTCATCCCTTTGTAATGACTGATTTAGGTAACTCATTTTACAGATAGGTCCCTGAACACAGGGAAAACACTTGAAATAAGCCATAGTTTTTAACAATAAAGAAAATGTCAGCAACATTCCTAAAACAAATGACTAATAGATTCATATTAATAAAATTCATCTGAAAAAAATTAAATGGATGAACGAATTTTACTCTTATATGAAAGTTCAGGGAACACATGATGTTTTCTTGGTACTGCATGAACTCTTTAAAATGACAAACATTACCTTCTGTAAATTTCTGCTCTTTGCTTTAAATGATACTTTTGTGCTCTAAGAAAATAAAGTTCATAAATAATCTCCAGGAGTAACATTCTTACTTAGAAAAACTGAACAAGCTTCTGATTAATGGTTGATTTGGGGGATATGAGAAAGCAGAAACAATCGAATCCTTTAACCTGGATTTCCCAGACAGTGCGCTCTTATACCAGTTAGCTACATTCTCAATCAGAACAAGTTTGCCATTAAGTTCCAGAAACCTGACCATGAGCACATACTGCCAAAAGGCAATGTAGAATGCAAAGATGAAATCACTCACCCCAGGGGTCTCCAATCTCAGCAGATAGAAGAATGGAGTAATAGAGTGTAGACACAGTAAAAATATTCTTTTTATTTCTCTTGGACCAAGTTTTTCTTTTTCTGCCCCATTTCCTCTTCTCTCTAGACAAGTGTGCAAATGTACACATATATACTATTCACGTAGTACTAGGAAGCTCTCTGTCACCAATTTTACCTTCTAAAATCCTACCTATCTTTGAGTCCAAGCTACCTGCAAAGCCTCTTTTATCCCTCACAAGTGTATAATTTCTCCCCACTTTGACCATTTCAGTCTGCACATTATTGACCTTATTTTGTAAATATTTTTGTGCTTCCCTCAAACCAAACACGGAAAGGCCAGATCAAAGAGGACAGGGCAAGTGCCTCATACATCCTAATATATGTCAGAGCCCTGATATATGTCTCTGCTGTATCTTAACTCCTAGCAAAATGCCAATTGTGGGCAAAATAGTCAATAAATATCTTCTGGATGACTGAATGAATGGATGAACAAGAATGAGCAGACTGCATTGTATGGTTATTCAGAAAACATAAACATGGCCAATTTAAAAGACCAAATGTTCCAGTATGATGTAACTTGACTACGTTTACAGCACCCTAGACTTAGGTTTATAACCACATTTCAATTGATATGAACCTGAATTCATTCATTCAACATGTATTCAATCACTACTCATTGAGCACATAATCTGGGTAAGGCTCTAAACTAGGAGTCAGGATATAGCAGTGAACAAAACAAGGCTCCCACTTAAAATGTAGAAATGAATATGAAAATAGGTTTCAATCCGTGAGTGTCAATAAATTCAGAACTATGTTCTTTGGGCTATTCAAGACACCTTTTGACAAAACTGCCAGGAAATAAGTATCATGAAATGAAGTTATTTCACACTGGATTTCCCTCAAGCCTTATCTGTAAGACATGGTGAAATACAGTACATGCCAAAAGGGAAGTGGGAACACTCCACCTGAGAAATCTTCTGTGCCATTCTTTCAGCCTGAGCACTGTTTATCTTGAAAACTTACTGCTCCTGGCCTAGCTCCAAGGCAAGCAATCCAATGATTCATGAGGTTTTTTTCTTTGGGGATCAGTTTTAAGCAGCAATGGCAAACAGTCTGTCCGAATAAAAACATGTCTTGAGCTAAGAAAATTCCATATTTTTCTTCTAATAGACAGAAGTCTCATAAATTTTGGAGTTAAGAAATTCCTATTTTCAAGTGGCACTGCCCCAGATTTCTTATAAACATGATGTCTGAGATGGAAAACACAGACCTGCTCTTTAAAACTAGAAATCATCTTAAATCTAGATTTGGCCTTATGCTGAAAACACAATTTGGGGGTAAACAGAGAAAAGGAGTATTAATAATCCCATATTGAAAAAGACTGAGATGAGTCAGGACAAACAATGATTCTGACTCACAGATGAGTCAGGACAAATGATGATTCTTCGTTCCATGAGAATTTTCACAACACTTCTCTGCCCTTTGTCCTTTGCATGCAAACTGAACTGATTGCTTAAGCTATGGGGTAAGACTCAAATGAATGGGCTGCTATGATTTGGCCTTTAAAAAATTAATGAATTAAATGGACTGAATCTTTTTTAAAGCAATGATATCAGGGGTCACAGATAAAACCTTAGACATGGACCTTCTTACAGTAAAGTGAGAAATGTACTGTATTACTTATGGCTCTAAACCAAAGTACCAGTCTAAACAATTCCATTTTTGCCACAATGTTACCCAAACTTCTCTTATAACAAAAAATAAATAAACAAAATCCTATTAACTGTGAAACACAGTAGAACAACAATTTTTTAAAAATATTTGATTCCCCTATATGACATGAAAAAATACATTTTCCTCAGCTAGATAAATTATAATATTTGAAGATCAAATTCCTTAGCATCATTTACATTCCAAAACTGAGTAAAAAAATAAATAAATGAAATATTAATATGCCGAGTGTTTATCTACTACTGTCCAATAAAATCAATTTACATATTAAAAATAAATATTCTTACATTTAATCACTTGAGCCTATGAATTTACAAATGTAGTCTGACAGTTCTTTAGAGGTAAATATCAGTCAATTTTTACTCCTACTGATAATATGTATTCCACTTCCATTGTAATTTGTATAAGTACAGTTGACCCTTGAACAATACAGGTTAGAGCTGCGTGGGTATACTTATACACAGATTTCCTTCCGTCTCTGCCATTCCTGAGACAGCAAGGCCAACCCCTCCTCTCCCTCTTCCTCCTCAGCCTACTCAACTCAAAGATGACCAGGATGAAGATCTTTATGATGATCTACTTCCACTTAATGAACAGTAAATATATTCTCTCTTCGTTATGATTTCTTAATAACATTTTATTTTCTCTGGCTTATTTCGTTGTAAGAATATAGTATATAATACATATACCATACAAAATATGTGTTAATAAACTGTTTATATTATCAACAAAGGTTCTGGTCAACAGTAGGCTATTAGTTATGATCTCAGGGAGTCAAAAGTTATACATTTATTTTCCACCACATGGGAGTTGATGCCTCTAATCCCCAAGTTGTTCAAGGGTCAACTGTATTATGTACCTATGGAAAATACTGGGAAACAGCAAGTCACTCGGACTGAGAAAAGGGTAGAATATAAGATATAGCTGATAATTTTCAAAAACTCAAAATATTATGACTGATAAAACAACGGTTTCCAAGCTCAAATGTAAAACATCTTAGAAGGTCTCAACTTATCTCAAAGACTGTCCTAATATTCTCTAATCTCACCAAAGATTAATGAGGTTAACTCAAAGAAAAATAAAAAGCCAGAATGACATTTAATGCTTTTGACAGAAAGAAAGTAAAAGGAGAGTAACACAAAATCTCCTAAATGAATATAAATGTTACAATGGTCAAAAGAAAACCAAGAATCTCAGATAAACATACTGAAACAAGTTGTCATTCATTTCTGTGGAGGACAGAAACAAAAAAAATGGGTCTAACTGAAATGGAAGTTATTTATGAAGGTTTTCCTGACTGAGATTTACTAAACCCACTTGCAGTGAGGTGAAGCAGGAAAAGATTTCTCACAGAAAATTCAAAATTGGGTAATATCTCACTGGTGTGAACTAGCATATGTGATACTGCTTGCAGGATGTGAAACTGATGAGATGGTCTTTTAGGTTTCCTTTTAACTTTGAAAGTGTCTGGTAATATATTTTCTGAGATTCCATAGAAAGGCTGGTCATTCAGCACCTTCAATAATGGATATACTTAGGAAGTGGAAAACAAATGCATTGAATTTCAGGTCTAAGATCTCCTTGATACTACTATGAAAATTATTCAGGTTGTCCAAAGATTATCTTTTCTATCATTTTATTTCTATAAAAAGGAGAAAAGGTGCCACACAGATCTGTGGATTTACTTTCAACATTACATGGCTTAATTTTAGAACACTTAAGATAATTACTACTCTGTGTGGCTAATACATGCTCAAAAATTCTAACTCCTTTTAGTGACATTTTTTAAAAGTTACGCTTAATTTACTGGAACTCTGTTGTTTTGTATTTTTTCTACTATCATGGCAACTGGTCATCTTTTAATACTACTCACTAAGTTCTTGCTTGAACTGACACTTCAGGGATGGCTTATATGAAAGATTGTTTCTCACAACTTAATGCTTATTCTTAGTAACATCCAATAATGTTTCATGCTGCCTCTGTAAAACTTGCTGCATTTTCATCAAATAATTTATTTTGATAAAATATAGAAAACTGTCCCAATGATTCATGTTACTCATTACTTTCATAAATTATTCAACAGAGAAATAACAAATACTCTACAAAGCGTAATCTAAATTCAACTAAATACATCGAAATAAATGAATAGTTCATCCTTGATTTTTATTGTTTATTCAATTGCTGCTTAATTAGAAAAATGCCATTATTCAGACTACAGATTCCTATCACTGTAAAAATCCATGAGACTCTACTATAAAACTATTATTAACTTTAAAACCAGCAATTGCTTTCCTCAGACCAACAATAATGAAGACTAAATTAGTATTTTAGTAAAATTGAAAGTTGAGCTGCCCAAGATAAAACTTCAATGGGGGTACCAATAAATATGCAAATGGTTTCTAAAGTTTTCAGCATTTATTTAAACCCTTTCAGACCCATTCTTATTTTGCTTTGATGGTTATTTGAAAGCAGATGAGAGAAATTCAATTTAGTTAGATATAAATTCCAAAGAGAAGAAAACGTATTAGTCATCATCTTAAAATCACTTGGGCCATGGAACACACAAGAACTTCCAGGAATAGAGCCATAGAGAACAACAGTATCAAAATAAATTAAATTCACTTTTGTACAGCTTGATTCATTAGCTTAGTCATATCAGCATGACTTTCTCCCCATTAAACTCAACAAATTAATTTTGTTCAGGTCATCCCGTAACTTTGTAATGCTCAGCTTTTTTCATCTACGTATGTGCAATAAGAAATTAGCAATGAACATATTTATTGAGTGCTTAGCAAAACTATAAAGTGTCATCTTAATGATAAGTGATCCCACTAAGAGGAGGTCATAATTCCCAGATTCATAAACTTATTCATATGATTATAATCTAAGCCTAACAGAATGATTAAGCTCTTCTATTTTGAAGTTTAGTAAATATAGTGCAAAAGCATAAGAAACTGGTAAGGAATATCCCAAGAGAAGTGTAAGCCACATATGGAATAGTCAAATGTAGTCAGCTCCATGTTCGGGAGCCATTTTATAATGTAGCAGGACCAATCCCTGTAACTCTGAGTGTGTTGTTCAGCTATAACACATTCCGCTGCACTCCAGGCAAAACCTAAAATTTTGAGCCTCACACACTTCCATTAAAGTCAACTAGGATCAGTTGTAAGCTATTATTATATCTAGGACCAAAATAGCAAAAATCAAATCAAGAAGATTTATCCAGCTATCGTCCAGCTAAAATACATGTTAACGACATACAAACAACCTATAATTCTATATGTAAGACTCTACCGAAGAAATGATCTCCCCCTCTAGAAGGTTTGAGTGTCAACGACTGAATAAAAAGCATAATTTCATTATTTCCCTTGTTTAGCTTCTGTTTGTTTTCCTCTGTCATGGAGGCAGCAAAAACAAATTATTTGGGGGAGCCAGTTTGGCTTCCACAGCAGCTGTACCAGTCAGATGCATCATGGTGCACGATGAGATTGCCAAATGTTCATTGTTTAAATATGGCCCAATTTACTAGGGTCCAAGTTATAATTAGGTTTCTTCTTTGAATTTGAAAAGGAAAAAAGTGAAGATACAAACTCCTAATACATATAATTAAGACTAGCAGCCTTAACCTAACAGGTTTTTAGAGACACTCTTGCTGTCACTCTAAATACAGGTTTCCTGCTGAGAGCATAATTACAGTTTTTGTTGCACTTCATACTGTCTACCTCCTAGAGAGCTAACGCTGTTTGTTATTAAAAGAAGACGTCATATCAGTGTTCACCTCTGTATATAATGTCTCCCCTTGTTGCTGCTTACCTTTTATCTACTCTTTTGGTGTGAAGGGGTGGGGGAGAAGCTAACGAACCACAGAGACTTGGTAAATTTTAACAAGTTGGAGTTAATGGGGTGTTTTTTCCCCTCTCCTTCTACCAAAACGAGCCTTGTCTCCTCGATTTGACACACTTGCATTCTAAACCCATAGCTTGCTTTTTCTTTATTATGCCTATAAACCAGGATGGAATGAAAAGCAAACTCACAGAATCCTAACTACCTAAGCTGGAATGGTGGGAAATTCCATTTCAAATTAAATAGCACAGTTTTAATCCATTTTAAACCTTTAGACTACATTTATATTTAACACCGAGGTGGTAGCCAAATCTTTTCTACTGACTGACAGCAAGTGTTTTGAGCAGGGCTTGGGTAGCAAAGTGCATTCATTCCCCAAAGAGATTCTATAAAACTATAGCCCTTTTTCTTATAAAGAACTTGACCTACAGGGAACACTTATTGGAGCTCTGATAACTACGTATTTCTAGTCATTTAAATAGAATGGCAGCAAATGGATTTATTCTTCTACAGACTTACCATCCTCAGTATTAAAGTCACTATGCAGTATTGACGGTTTTTTAAAACCTGCTTTACATATCTCACCAGGCTATGACATCTCATTATGTGTTATAACCTGCTCTGACAAGTCTATATCAAAAAAAGACTGCTTTGTAGGGTGAGGCTTTTTTACTATTATTTTTTAATCTGTTAAAGCTATAATCTATTTGAGAATAAAACACACAGTTCACAAAACTTCAAGACTCAAAAAAAACCCACAAATGGGAATCTTGGATCAGGAAGGATTTTTTAATATTGCTTTCTCCAAGGCACATTTAGCTATAGCAATTGATCTGAGAGAAATGTGGTATTTTCAATGATGATCATGTATGGTTAAATTTGGGTTTGTATTTAATATCGCCAAGCATGAATTTGACTATGCTTTTCAACCAGAAAGGTAAGTATCAACATTTCAATATATAAAATAATTACTGGAATGTAATATAAATTGTGGAAGATCCATAGAAAAAATCAGAGAGTAGTTGAAAGGAATGAAGTACATTTATATATACTGATTTTTAAAAACCCAAAAAAACAGTGATAAGTGAAAAAGGCAAATTATAGAATAATATATACAGTAGAATTTTTAAAAACACTCCAAACTAAGCTATTTACACATGCACAGTTATATGTATAGATGCATATGTAAAATAAAGTCTAGAAGGGTACACACCACATTGATGACATTGGTTACCTCTGGTGGAGGGAGGGAAATTAAGAAACTGTGTTAGTTTCCTGTTGCCACTGTAACAATTTGCCATAAACTTGGTGGTTTTAAAAAAAATGAATTTATTATCTTATACTTCTAGAGGACAGAAGTACAAAATCAGTCTCACTGAGCTAAAGTCAAGGTGTTGGAAGAAGTGGTTCCTTCTGGAGAATCTATTTCCTTGCCTTTCCCAGCGTCTAGGGGTCACCTGCACTCTTCAGCTCCTGGCCCCTTCCTTGCTTCACCCCCTACTTCCATTGTTGCATCTCCTGCTGATTCTGATCCTCCTGCCTTCTCTCTTAAGGACCTTTGTCATTATCTTCGGCCCACCTGGATAATCCAAGATTACCTCCCCATCGCAAGATGGTTAACCAACTTCAGTTTACCATGGAAGGAAACATATCCACAGGACTCAGGGATTAGGATGTGGACATCTGTAAGTAGGCCACTATTCAGCCTCCCACAGAGGCTAAGAAAGCCATCAGTTTTTTTGTGTAGTATTTGAATTGCACAATTAGAATGTATTTATATATTAATTGTATAATTTACATAATTTAAAATAAAAACAAGAAAGATTATTTCTTACTTTTAAAAATATTTGAGCTAGTTAGAACAGGGAAAAAAAGTTATACTTTCTACAGGAATTTAGTTCGTTTTATTTTTTCCTGCCCCTTCAAATTCCTGTTCTTTCCACTTCTTCCCATTATTTTCTGAATCTGTACCTATATTATAAGATTCCATGCCAATATTACAAGGTTCCATGATCATATCTCATATCCTTCCCTGAAAATATTATCCAGTCTGAATCGTGGCACGGTTAGGTTTAGCTGCACAGAGGATGAAGAATACATGTTAATGCATTAAACGAATGTTATTTGTGCCCTTATTATATGCAAAGAAGTGGGCGGAGCACTAGGATATTGATACTAAAAGCCCTACCTCTTGGACAGTTCACGATCTAGTGAAAAAAATACATATGCAAACAAATCACCACAGTATCACATAATGTGGCATAACAGAAGTATGCACAATAGGCTACAGGAACTTGACAGGCAGAGAAATTATTTCTACCTCGAGTGCGAGGTGATGCTAGGGGGAAGAGGTGATTAGAGATGGATTTGTGGAACCTGGAACTTCACAAGATAGGGAACAGGTATGAGTGCATCAGGCACCCAGTGTAGTCAGGTGGCCAAGACAGAGGTAATCAGCACAACCATACCAGGAGAGCTGAATACGGGCATGGCCAAAGGTTGGCCAAATGTCTGTTCTATCTCCAATAATTAAAAAACAGGCTGAAAAAATACCTAGAGGACAGATCATAAAGGCTTATATAAATTCTGCCATAAGGTTTTTATTTTATTCCCCAGGTACAAGAGTATTCTGGGTAGGTTTAGGTCAGGCCATGGCACAGTCACATGGAATTTTAGATCTGACAGCAGTGAGTGAGTTGGATCAGAGTGGGGGAGAGTGGGGGCGGACTGGCAGTACCTCGGTGTCACAACAATTGAGGTGTGAGATGATGCTGGCCAAGAGAAGACCCCTTCACATCAGTCAGGTCTCGGGCCAAATATCACTCCTTACATTTTGGCTCCCTAGCCCTCCTTGTCATCCTCTACTCCCTTGTCACCTTATCTATTTCCCATCTCTATCACATTACAAGTGTTAGAGTTTTCGAAGCAGGCATTAGTATCATAAATTATTTGCTGTATTTGTCTACTTGCCTATTTTCTCTCTCCCACAATAGGGAAAAGCTCAACGAGCGAAGGGATGTTGGCTATATTGCTTTCTGCTGTAATTCAAGTGCCTAGAACAGTACCTAACTTGCAACTGGCACTCTAGAAGTATTTGGTGAACAAATTAATGAATGATTCAAAGAAAGTAGGCCATGGTGCGTGTGGTGGTGCTACTCTGCATGATGATAAGTCAGCCCATGATTAATACAGGTGGGAACAGTCACCAGCCCATAGTCATAGAATTATCAAATCAGCTAAGGATCCGAGAGATACTCTATTCAGCAACTTCATTTTATAGACCAAGGAAGAAGAGTTCTACTGCAAGAGTTCGAATTAGAATCCTCACTTGTGGTCTAGTCTGCCTCCCACTTACTCTGGATGGAAAAATCCCTGCTACCTTTCTTGTCTTCTTGTCATGATTAAAAAGGAAATTTTAAAGCAGATCAATGTTTTTATTTTCGTAAACTATTGGAGTGGAGGGAGGGTAAGGAGGAACTGGTACAGCTGAGGCGGTACGAAGCCAGGACAAACGTAGACCAGATGAAGCATGGCCGATGAAGGCTCTGGGGGCTGGCTTACAAAATGAACATTGTCATGAGCACCTTGGTCTCAACTCTGAGCCCTATAGGCTTGCTGGGGCCCTAACTGCATGAGGCATATTACAGGCAATTGTGGTTGGTGGCTTCTTTTGGGCAAAGTGTGCAAAGGAGCAAGAAAAGGGATGTAACAAAGCCAAATGCACAGAAGAGCAGAACAAAGAGATTGTATACCCTCCTCCTGTTTCCTCTTCTGAACTGAACTTTCCATCAGTCCTAAAGATCTCTAGCTACATTTGTAATGTCTACATGTTTTAGATAAGATGAACTCTGGTCAGAGTGGAATAACAGTTGCTATATTCTGCCTAACACGAAACCACACAAAGAACTGCCTCTTAGAACTTTCCAAACGGTGTCCCTGCCTCCTAAACAACTTGCTCAAGAAGTAACATGATAGAGAAGAAAATGAGGCTTGGAATCAGAAAATCTAGTTACTTAAACAGCTGGTAATCTTGGGCATGTCACTGCGTCTTTCTAAACTTCCTTTACCTCACGTGGAAGATAGCGATGGTAACGACTGCGCAGTATGCAGTAGAGGGAGTGTGTTTGAAAGCATGTGGAACTGAGTGAGCATGTAATAAATGTTCTTCCTTTCAGGCTGTGGGTGATTCAGCTAACATATTGAACTGCAGCTAACACACGTGTACTCACAAAAAGTCAATTTTGCTGGGGCAGAAGAGGGGAAGGTGGAAAAAGTCCATGAGCACAAGATTCCAGGAGACCACTCGGGAGCTGCAACTCAGAGCTGGCGCTGGCCAGGAACGGGGGGAGTTGGCAGGACACCAGCAACTTCCTCCCAACAGAATTTTTTTCTACAAACCCCGTCGTCCTTTTCTACCTTCCCACACTATACACTACCCCTACATGGATTAAAGGGATCAAGTTTTAGAAGAAAAATGATGTGGAAAAATGGTGGATTTAATAGAATTATTAGATTAATTCTTTGTGGAACAAGGTGAAACTCTGATGTGCCTTCACTCAAAAAAATGAAAATTCCCCATATGACTATAAAAATTTCCTTTTAATTTTTAGTGTGTGTTTTAATTTTTACTATTCACTTTTTGTTAAAACTTAATCAGAAATTTAACAGGCAAAGAAATAATTTAGAATAGAAATTTTGGAGGCGTGAAAGAAGCATCTTATAATTTAATACCTGCATCTCATTCTTATAAAAATATCTCCAGAGAGAAAGCTGATATGTTTTCCTGACAACTTATTCCATTGCCAGAGCTGAATTCTCTGGCTATATATATATATATATATATACACACACACACACACATATACACATACATATATATACACCGAGGAGTTAAGTACTTGTTTAATATACGTGTTTTAGTTAGGTTCACTCAGGTTATCTCAAGTAAGAGATGGAGTTATTTTAGAAGAAAAAGAAATATGAGAGATAATAAATCTCATAGAATACAAGAAGAGAAACTGTACTAGGGTGAGGCCTCATAGAGATTGGGCTTCTAGAAAAATTTCTAGAAGCATTTCTCAAGTCCTTAGTAGGGGGAGTCCACAAAGTGCCTCTCTACCATTGAAGGGATTCCACTGTTGCCCGTGTGTCTCTCTGCTTCATTCTCTTGTCCCTGCACCCTGGCTTCCTCACCACATATGCTGTGGGGTTTCTTTCTGCCTCATAGTTCTGGCTTACGGGTGGTTTCACTTCCTAGTGGTCTCAGCTTCCTAAAGACCTGCCTGAACCTTCTTGGCACCTACTACTTTCATGGCCTCTCTCCGTTGAAGAAGTTAAATAACACACCTAATTTCATACAAACAATGAGAGGTAAAGCTAGGATTAGAATCCTGACAGCCAGCCACCAGCCAGTGCCAAATGGTAAACACCTGAATTAGATAGGAACCCGGCAATACAATACTAAATGCAGAAATTAAAACTCAATACACACTATCATTCTGGCTATTTCTCATCAGTCCAAGCTATAGGCTCTGCAGGTTTGACAAGGTCTGACTTCCAAGTTAAGGCAAGGAACAGATTTTCCAATCACTCTGAAGCTATATAACATGGATCCTGACTCTCCAGGCTTGCCATCAGTTTCCTCACCGTCGTCTCTGCTAAGACACATTTTGGTTTTGTTTTGGTTTGGTTCTTTTAGCAGCACTCCTCTTGTAATACTAATTTCAGGTATTGGAGTAGTATCAACTGATGTGACAAACAAATCTAAAATTACATAATGGCTTAAACATAATAAAAGTTAATTTTCTTCTCAAAAAAAAAAAAATCCAAAGTAAATGTTCCTTATCAGCAGCTGCCTCTCTGCTTAGCAGTGATTCGGGATGGCAGGCTCCCTCCATCCTGTGGCTCCCTCGTGACACTTGCTCCAAAGTCATCATGCTCATCTTCAGATGGCCAAAGGGGGCATGGCTAAGAATGTTCTGTGAGTGAGAGCAACATTGGTAGACAGCTAGCTGTGTCTGCTACACTGCATAATAACTATTAACCCCACTATTCAATTCTACTATTAACTGCTATTAAGTACTTCCTAGTCACTTTACACATACACCACTCAACTATAAAGTAGCTAAGCCATAATGACCTCTTTGGACTCTGCCTTTGGGATACTTTTCATTCAGCTCCTGTTGTTTGGAATGCCATCCTGCTTCTTCTAACAAGCCCAGCCAGGTATATCCTGCTCTTCTGGAAAATCATTTTTGGGAGAAAATGATTGATTTTGATTGATGATTCTCATGTTGATTCCCCTCCTATGCTGGGTTTCTTTAGTTCTTTCTGTATAAAACACACTTCACCAGCATGTACTTATTTTTCACTCTGTATGGCAGGGACTGGCAAGGTTTTTCTTCTTCTTGTAAAGGGCCAGATAATAAACATTTTAGACTGTGCGGGACATACAGTCTCTGTTGCAACAATTCAAGTCGGACAAAGCACCCATAGACAATATGTCAATGAATGAGCATGGCCGTATTCCAATAAAACTTTAGGTGGCAAGACAGATTTGACCCAAGGGCTGTAATTTGCTGACCCCTGCTCTATGAGTATAAAAGGTCTTCTTTGCGTTTTGTTTTGGTTTGTTTTGTTTCCTCTCTTCTCATTGCAGTGCACAAGTAAATTTATCTCAATAAACACATGGAATCTAAGTGTGGGGGTGTAGACCCATCTCCCACTCTTGCAACATCCCTGCCATAGAGCAGAGAAGCAATACTTCCACTTCCTAGAGAGGTGATATGGAAGATGTTTCTGCCAGAGAAGAAAAGATATCTGTGAAGCAGGGTCATAAATTTATGCACACTAAAACCCAGATGTGCAAAGTAAATATACATCATTATTTAGGTCACAACTGCCCAAATATTCTTATCAGAGCTCTTTAGTAACAGGAAAATGTTAATATTTAGTTCAATCCAGTAAACTCAGAATGCAATATTTTAAGCACTTTCTTTAAATAAAGTGTAGTCTCTTTAGGTAAAAAACATTGTCTATTAGATTCCTAACCCTCCACCCCTAACCCTCCTTGATGAAGTTTCTCATCAAGATTGTATCAGGTTAAGGACCTTCAGGGCCTTGGGATAAAGAAGTCCTCATGCATGCAGTTTCCTCGGTCTCTCATGGTCTCTTCAGTATTGTTGCTTGTCTACTCTGTTGCTACTCATCTGCTGGAATTCACAGCTAAAAGGAGCAGCTGGGTGAAGGGCTGGTCTTTCTCTGCCCAGTCGCCTCATCTCAGCTTCCCATGCACCCCTCTGAAGGTCTCCACATTTTCCATCCAGTCTCATGGCCAGGATTGTCAGTCCTCAGGTCTGCTGAAGGGTCACCCATTCCTCATGACTTTGGTCAACATGGCATGTCTGCTGACACTCAACTCACCTGCCTTCCATATCCTCTCCACTCAGGGGCACACAGGGTCATCTCTGGTTCTCACACACACACTACACAGAAATCAAGTGTCTTAGGAAAGCTCCGCCCTTGCAGTCCCTCTGTTTACCCACACTGCTCCATGGAGTTGACTGGGTTTTAGAGGAACCTGCCAGGAAATAGAATGCCAGGATTCCTCCTATTTATCTAGATGGTTACAATGGTGGAGGAAAAAAATATTCTGACATCTACCTTCCTCTACCTCTCTATAACACTCCTTTCTCCCTGTCTTTCCACTATAACTGCCTTCTATATTGCTCAGCAAGTATTTTGGCCAAGGTTTAATAGGCTTTCATCTTCTCCAGGCTTTGAATGGAACTGTATCATCTGTCTTTTTGTCTTGGTTTTTAATATATAAAATTTTTTTGAGATGGGGTCTTGCTATGTTGCCCAGGTCCAGGCTGGAGTGCAGTGGCTATTCACAGGTGTGATCATAGCACACTACAGTCCTAAACCCCTGGCCTCAAGCCACGTTCCTGCCTCAGCCACACAAGTAGCTAGGACTACTGGTGCATGACACAAAACCCAGCTAATGCTAACATTTTAAATAACTTCTAAGCCTGACTTTAAGCCTATTGCCTTGTTAAACACATCAAGTACCACCACCTTCTCCTCCCCTGCTTGTGGTATTAAGCTACCTGTATCCTTCTGAGGTATAAGAATGACAGGAAACATGATTTACTAGATGACGGATTGCATCATTCAACCCTCATTCCAACTGCCTTCTAACGACGTTAGGTTTTGGGAAACTAAAATCTACATCTCCCAGACTCCCTTGCATCTAGAGTTCTGGATGAGATCTCACCTCTGCCTATCTGTTGCATGGGCACACAACTTGGGTTCACACTGAACTGCATGGGGAGAGTTACAGAGTGCAAGGAATCAATTTTCCTGAGAGGAATCATGGCAAAGAAATCCTGTTCTGGAGCTGGCAGTTGTAGATGTAGCTCTCTGATTTGGTAACTTCTTAATGATAAATTACTAAAAGTGGTAATGTAACAGAGTAGTCGCCCCTCCTCCCATAGACATGGAAGTATATAATTAAGATTGGGGAGGCCAGGCGCAGTGGCTCACGCCTGTCATCCTAGCACTCTGGGAGGCCGAGGCGGGCGGATCGTCCTGAGCTCAGGAGTTCAAGACCAGCCTGAGCAAGAGCGAGACCCCGTCTCTACCAAAAATAGAAAGAAATTAATTGGACAGCTAAAAATATATATAGAAAAAATTAGCCGGGCATGGTGGCACATGCCTGTAGTCCCAGCTACTTGGGAGGCTGAGACAGTAGGATTGCTTGAGCCCAGGAGTTTGAGGTTGCTGTGAGCTAGGCTGACACCACGGCACTTGCCCCAGGCGAGAGAGTGAGACTCTGTCTCAAAAAAAAAAAAAAAAGATTGGGGAATATATAGCACAGGGAAAGGGCTGGGGAAAAAAATGGCAAAAGATGTTTTCTGTCTCTTTAAAACTTCCCCCACTCTTTTTGGGAACTGTGGCTTGCATCCCTGCCTCAGGGTCAGGTGGTCAGTAGGGGAAGGGGAATGTCTTTTGTTCTTTGTATTACCAGAGATAGCTCAGCTGAATCCTGCATTTCATCCCAGGCCCAGTGCCTGGCAGGTGGAGGTCTGGGTGGCCCTCCAAGGTGGGCTGAGGTCATGGCTTTGTCTGCAGCAGAGACAGGACAGTTAGAATCATTAACGACAATAGCCTAGAACTGAGGGCCCTCCCTTTAAAAGCTGTATTTCTGCTTATGTAGAGGAATTTGGATTTTGAGACAATAGTCTACTATTTTCCTCCTTTGCCAGCAAAGTAATTAACTTCTCTTCGCTTCTCCTCAAACCATTCGTTCTTGTTCTTCTGATGTGGCCTGGAGGATAAGTGTCAAGCTTTTGGTAACAGTAAGTTTCTGGAGCTGGCAGCTGGGCTGCTGGAAACTTCCTAATCAACCAGGGGAAGCAGCTTCCTGGGCAGCCCAGGGACTTTTGAAATCGTTCCTAAGAGCTGCTTCACCCTTCCCCAAAATTCTGTAAGTTATCTTCACACTTAACAAATCCTTGTGCTTAAACTAGGTAGACTGAATTCTATTTTCTGCAGCTAAGAATCCCAACTAGTATGAGCCTTAAAATACAGAATGGGGGGCTGGTGTCAAATATTTTAATTTGGAAAATTCCTGCTCCCATCATGTCTAATTTGTGAGACTACTGTAAGCCCAACATGCACTGGGTGATTGACATTCCTCTTCTGGGTGAGATTAAAAGGTCATTCTTCAAGCACACCACAATTTATTTGTTCTGGCTTTTTCTTCTACCTGCCCGTATTCAAGTTTTACAGACTTTGTACTGAAGGAGCTCAGGAAATTGCACCCCGAAATATGACTCCTTGGTATAAATAGCATTTTGAATTAAAGACCCTTAGAGATCAAAAGGCCTTGGATGAGGTTTTCCTCTATCTGCATAAACCAGATGGACCCATCTAAAGAACAATTGACTTCCCTTCTCTGTTATCTCATGATATTGCAGGAAAGAAGATCAAGAATACAACCAGACCTGGCCCAAATCATTTTAAATATAATACTTGTCTCTTGGGTTAATTTACAAGTTCCCCACCCCCCATCCATTCATTCACCCAAGTATCAAATCATCCTCCCTAGTAATCATTTTATTGCTCCTAAACAGAATTACCTATATTCCTCATCTCCCCCTCCCCTCTAAAAGGAGTATATATAAATGTCTAGACCCCACTGGGATATTGGGTAATCACTCTGTGATTCTTCTGTGTACACAGTAAATCAGCCTCTTTCTCTTATTAATCTCCCTTAATCGTGAGTTGATCTTTCAGCAAAATTTCAGGGGAAAGCGGAAGTTCCCCCCCATCCCCATAGTACTTACAGTTTCCACACAGGGCCTCCTCACCTATCACTTTTAGCCTGTTTATGTTTTTTGGAGGGTGGAGGGGGGTGATGGGAGTACAGAGCAAGTCTAAGGGAATGGTTCTTGAGGTCTCCATTAGGAGAGAGAAGTAGAAAGCCATGCAGTACTCTCCATCTAGCCATTATTAGAGGCTTCTGAATAAAGCTGGAAATTTTGTTTCCATTTGTCTCCTTGTGATTCCTTTCTACAATTTAGAACTCCAAAGGATAGAGGGGCAAAGTGACAGGTATACACAAACTTTCATCACTCAGAGCTGGAACTCACCTTAGAGACCATTTATTTCAACCCCCTGTTTTGTTGATGAAGATACTAATGTTCAAGGTTATAGAGCCAATAAGTGGAAGAACACGGACTAAAACTCAAATTTGTAGACTCTAATTTCATTGTTATTTTCATCACACCATTTAGAGATGGGTGAATGAATTTAAGAGCCTAGTTCTAGCTAGTGGATTGAACTCTCTAGTTCTCCATCTGGACTACTTCACTCATTTATATATCCTGCCTGGCCCCTGTAAGCACTTGGGTTTGTGAGTCTTGATTTAAAAGAATCCTACATAAAATATCTCAGTGAATAAAAATGCCTCTGGTAAAGCAAATCACTCATTCTTTGTATCTAAATCTTGTAGGTGATATTCCTCAAAGCAGAGCCCATCTTTGAAAGGGGTTTGGGACAATGCAGAAAGGTCTAAAACTATTTTAAACATAATCTTGTATCTTTAGCCATCCAAGTTTATAGTTACAAATGTGCTGAGTTTGTTCTTATGATAGTCCATAATGAGGGTTGAAAAGCTTTTCCTACTGAACTAGGTCAGTAATGCCCCCCAATGGCAGAACCTGCCCTGTGTTCCATCTGGAATTGTACCACTAGTTTTGTCATCCCCAAAGGTACTATTCTGACACATCTCATTAATTTTTACAGGGTCTTGACCCATAAGAATAAATAGTTTATGCTTCAATGTCTAAGTATGCACATAAAGAGAATAGAGGTTAGCTTAAGTTCTATGTAGGTAATCTTGGATTCAAGAAAAAATATGTATGCTGAAAAGATACAAATTTCCTGTGGTAGTTATTTATTAAGCTTCGAAGCAACTATAGTGTAGCTTAAGATACTCCAAATCTTTGTGGAAGTGTAAAAAAACCTACCAATTATTATTGCTAATTTCTTATGCATAGTGTCATCATTCTAGCAAGCTTCATCCATGCTGATGTATTCCTAGCCTTCTGTGACTGGACCCACCTATGGATGAGAAGCTCAAAGAGAAAGTGGTTAAATAATTCAAACTTCTCTCCCCCGTATGAACATCAAATCCTTAAAAATTCCGAAAGTCAGTATACAATAAAGTTAGTTGTGCAGCCATAATTAACTAATTGGTCATGGGGGAAAAATAAAGCCAAACCACAATGACTCATATGAATAACAGATGTCAAGATTGAAAAAGAAAATCCCGATATATTCATAAATTGGATCCTAGCTCCAAAATGTTAACCTTTTTTTCCAAATAACTTCTTTTAACAGAACTCTAACAATTAAGCAAATCGATTAGCACTTCACTGCCCACACTCTTTCAGAATTTTATTTCTGGTAGGAGTGGTCAAGAAAAAAAGTAAAATAATAAAAGCTAATATTTACTGATTTCTTGCTAAATGTCAAGTGCTTTACCCTGGTTATCAAATTTCATCCTCATAAGAGCTGTTATTATATCCATTTTGCAGGTGATGGAGAAAAAAAGTCTTGGGACAGTTTAAATGAATTGTCCAAGGTCACTCATATAGCAAGTGATGAACCCAGTCTCTCTTCTTCAGAGCCCACACTCAGAACCGCTGTCCCTGACTGCCACCGCAGGAAGCAACTTCATTCTATAGTATTCTTTCAGGGCAACAGCTACTTTCAGAAACATTCTGGTTGTGTAACAGAAGTAAGAGTCTGAAAAAGGGAAAATGTTTTACAAGTTGTCTCTTTGAAACCCCTCGCCCTTTTTGAGGAATAAAAACCTTCATTCCTGCCCAACACAAGTAATCAGAGGGGCAGAGAGTGTTCTTTGTTCTTTGTTTTCTAGTATCTTAAACCACAGGGAATGGCTCAACAGAATTATTCGGATAGAGATCATGAGATCATCTTCACTGGAGATGCTATAGTTAAACAGCAATAGCCCGAAACTGAAAACCCCCTTTAAAAGCCCTATATTTCTGCTTAAAGTGGGGATGATGATACTTTAAGAGAAGAGTCTACCATCCTCCTCATTGGCTGGCAAATTAATAAACTTCTCTTTCCTTTTCCTCAGACCACTTGTTCTCGTTCTTCATTCGGCCTTGGAGACAACTACCAAACATTCAGTAACAGTTGTTGGATTATAAGATTCATCAGAAAAGCCCTAATGATGTTTGAATGCTTTTGCTCAGATAAACTGCCACTGGGTACGCAAAATTCTTATTGTTTGCCTTCCCTGAAATTGCCTGCAATAAGAGGCCACAGGAGTGGAAGATGCTAGAAAAAAAGGCCATGGGAAGCCTGAGTCACTCCTCACACATTCAATATATTATTCATGAACCCATAGAAGAACAGAATAATGAAAAGGAGAAAGTGGGTATTTTTTCTCCTAAAACTTAAGTTACTCATTTATATATTTTAATTGAAAATAATGGACTACTAACCATCAGTAACCACAGATTGCATTGCAGTTCATCTAGACATAAATACACTTCCTCTTACAGGTGAAACTGACATAAGACAGGCCATAAGTCATAAAAACATGTTGAATTATAAAAAAAAACTACTTCCCTATCAACTAGTACCTCAGTAGAATAAATATGTAACCACTACATCAGTCTTCTCCAGATTGAGAGGACAGAAAGCCACAAGTGAAGTCAATGAAGCGAAGAAGTGATGGTGAGCATTAGACAACCATGTAGCCACTAATTTGGGTGGAAGCGTTGAAAATGGCCTTGTCAGAGCTGTCAACCTTTGATAAAGCTTCATAAAGCTCAGGGCACTCCCAGCCTGAAAGCTGCCAAAGTCTAGGAATCCAGCCTGACTAAAAAGTAGCAGCTATTAGATCAGAATCCTTTCCCGAAATTCCCTTTGTTAATTCCTCATACACAGGTTCCCACCATAAAAAAAGAATAAAACAAAGTCAAATAAAGTCTCTAGTTCAATCTTGCTTCAAATGATAGTTAGCTCACAGGATCAGTGCATCAGCTAGCATATAATTAAGTGTCCACTGTTATGGAGAACAGTGTGATGTGTCAGAAAGAAAGAGCATGGACTGTGGAGTTAAACTTGTGTTCAAATCCTGGCACCGCTACAGAGTAAATTGACTTATTTAATTAACAATCTACCTTGGTCTCAGTTTGTGTATCTGTAAAATGGAAAGAACTTCACAGGTTTTATGAAAGACTAAGTGAGAAAATTTATATAAAAGATGGAGTAAGTCCTTGGGATATACTTGCTTGCTCTGTAATAGAAGCTCCTATTATTCTCTGGCATTAGATGGGCAGTGTTACGTTAGCAGCATGGGAGGTTAATAAATAAATAAAACCTGGGCCCTCCCTTTAGGAGCTTACAATCTATATTGGGAAACAAAGATAACAGATATAAAAACATAGCTATTAATAAGCACAGTAGTATTTGAAGAGAGGAACAGACTGTTGTGGGGCAGAACAACTGAAGAGAATTCATGGTGGAAACATGTTGACTGGGCTCAGAAGGCTGAGGAAGATCAAGGATGTGAGAACTCAGTATCCAGCTCTCATTTGTAAACACGTTTTCAGAGGTAGTGATGACTCCATCGTCAAAACAAAAGACTCAGTGAATAAGGGAACAATGTTTGACAGGATGGAATTCTACACATGACAAGTTCTAAACCTTTGCTATTCAAAATGTGGTTCATAAACCAGTTATGTGGCATTTCAGAGTTTGTTAGGTATGCGAAACTCAGACCCCACCCCAGAACTACCGACTCAGAATCAATAGTTTAACAAGATCCTAGGTAATTTATGTATACATTAAAGTTTTAAAAACCCAGTTGTAAACTATAAGAAAATCTCCAAAACAATGAGGCTTATACAATTTAAGTTTAGACAAACACCAGGGTTCTAAGACACTTCTGAGATGATAAATACTGCTCTAAAATATCATCATCTATAAGACAGAGATGATCATCCTTGCCCATCAAGGCTGCTATGAGGATTAATTGACATAAGCATATGTAAAGCCTATACATTTTTTAATCCCACATGGGAAAACCATGTTTTTTAAATCTTTATGTCATTTACTGTTAGCATAGCATTCCACACAAAGTGCATACTTAATAAATATGTGTTAAATAAGTGAATTAATACATGAGCCAAAGGGTTTTAGAATGTTAGCAAGTACATTTTGAAATGGATGACCATAGGACCAAAGATTATGTCTATAGACAAAGAATGCTGAAACAAGGAAGCACTTTCAGATTAAAATGTGCACTCTCAGTTAGTTACAAAATCTCTTCATGGTTAAAGAAAGAAAAATTGTAATAAAATGGTGAAACTTCAGTTACAAAATGTATTTGTCATAGAAAACTGGATGTATCACTTATAATGACTTCACCAGCCTCGCATTACACATTGCAGAAATTCTGTTATTAGTTATAACACAAATTTTCTCTTAGCAGACTCAAATTATGCAATAAGTTTATTTAATGATTCAAATCCAAACATAGGCCAAAGCCTCATTCTTCCACACCCTCAAGAAGTATATAGTCTAGTGGGGTTAGAGACATATGTAATCAGCAATTGGAATGAAGAAAATGTCTTAATGGGAGGATATTCTAAAGAATGGTGGTAGCATTAACAAAAGAGTTGCCTCGGGCTGCCTGGGAAAGGAAGGGTAGGCTTCAGAGGGAAGACAGGGAGCTGAAACCTCAGGGATGAGTTGTGTGTCAGGTGGACTAATGGGGGTAGGGTACCACATGGACAAAGACAGAACACACTGGAGTATAAAGAGGGACAGCAGCAAGAAAAAAACAGAAGAGGTAGACAGGGACCACATCATGATGGCTTTGAATGCTACACAAAGATTTTACTTTTGAGGCTATGGAAGTCATTGTAAGAACTTGAGTAGGGAAGTAAAAGGATTACATTTGCATTTGAGATAGGCCAATCTGGCAGCAATGAGAAGGGTGGACTAAGGGGAGGGAGGGAGGGGCAACTGGAAGGAGACTAGAGATTGGCAGGTAAGTATGGGAATTGATGCAATAGATGAGACAGTGGCTTGAATTGTGTCACTGACGGTCAGGATGGAGAAAAGGGGATGAAACAAATTGAGAGTTGGAATTAGTAGAATTGAAGGATTGATTGGGTTTAATGGTTTTCTAACCACCAAGAAAACCTCCAAAAAGTTAAAAATTGCACAATGCTAGTGAATTCGTTTTTAGTTTAAGTAAGTATGCTCTGTCTTGCAACAAACAACTTCTGTAATTTTAGGATGAAACTGGCAGGTTTAAACTTTGGCATAACGTTGGATAGCAATGCCATTCAGTGAGATAAGGAATTTAGGATAGCAAGCAGACTAAACAGAAACCAGTTTCGTTGAGGATGTTGATAGTAAAGTGCCTGTGGTTCACCTAATAATGTCTGGTCTCCTCTCTTTTTTATTTCAAAATACTAAGGGCGTACAAATGTTTTTGTTACATGGATAGCTTTTATAATGCTTAAGTCAGGACTGTAAATGTGCCCATCACCTGAATAGTGTTCATTGTACCAGCTAGATAGGTTTGACCCCTCCCCCTCCACCTTCTCCCTTTCTTGATTCCCAATGACCTTTACTTCTCTCTGTGCCCATGTATGCCCATCAATTAGTTCCAAATTATTAGAAAGTACATATGATGTTTGTTTTTCCATTCTTGAGATACTTCCCTTAGGATAATGGTCTCCCGTTCCATCCAAATTGCTGCAAAAAATATTAATTAATTTCTTTTTATGGCTGACTAGTAGTATTCCATGGTATACATACATATATCACATTTGTTAATTCACTCATGAATTGCTAGGCACTTGGGTTGATTGCACATCTTTGCAATTGTGAACTGTGCTGCAATAAACATCTGAGTGCAGATGTCTTTTTGATACAATGACTTCTTTTCCTTTGAGTATATACCCAGTAGTGGGATTGCTGGATCAAACGGTAGATCTACTTTTAGTTCTTTGAGAAATCTCCATACTGGTTTCCATAAAGGTTGTACTAATTTGCAGTCCCATCAACATTGTATAAGCATTCCTTTCTCTCTGCATCCACACCAACATCTACTGTTATTGGATTTCTTAATAGTAGCCATTCTGACAGGGGTAAGGTGATAAAACTGAGATTAAATTATAATTATGGTTCAAGTCTTAGTCAAAGTAAATTGAGGCTTCTTTCTTCAGGAGGAGTCCACAAAAATAAACTCTTAAAAGCCTAATATCACAAACAGTAATGGTTTAATCTCCCTTCCAGGTTCATGGGAGACCAGAGGGAACAAAGGCTAGTTCAGTTTGAGGTTTTAAGGCAGACTTGGATACTTGGATATGGGACTACATGAGGCTGGCCTAGATCTACAGATATGTGACAACACCGAATATGTTTGTTTCTGGGTCCAGACATGGGTGGATATGATGAAAAGTGGGGCAGAGGTTAAACACCAAGGAAGTAAAGGTCAAATAAGAGAAATGAACAGAGATTAAAAAAGAACATCCTGAGTTTTAGAGAAAAAAACCCTCCTTCTCCCACCGTGCCTCCTTTTGCAATCTCTAACCCTGGTTCTCCAGTGTAATGATTCTCAGAGCTACCCTTTGGAACCACCTGGAGAGCTATTTAAAAATCCTGTTCCTGACTGCACACTCAAAACTACTAATTGGTCTGCCGTGGGGAACTACCACCCCAGGACACTACCACGCTAGCGTTACTTAAAGCTCAGCACTTGTCCTCGAGGTCACATCAGAAGGGTGAGGACAAGTGGTTTGAGGAGAAGGAAAGAGAGAGTTTATTACTTTGCCAGCAAAGGAGGAGGGTGGAGACTCCTGTCTGAAATGCCATCATCCTAACAATAAGCAGAAATATAGAGCCTTTAAAGGGTGGGTTCTCAGCTTCAGGCAATTGCTATTCACCTACAGTTGATGATCCTGATCATTCTGCTGAAGATAATCTCATGACCTCCACCCAGGACCTCCCTCCCAGGTCGAGCTGAACCATCTCCTGTAGCACAAAGAACAAAAGACTTACCCTGTTCCTCCCAACCACTAGCCTGAGGCAGGGATGAAGGTTTTAGTTTTCAAAAAGGAGTAGAGGATGTTTTAAAGAGGTAGAAAATATTTTGCCTTCTTTTTTTCAGGCCATTCCCTCTGTTACATATTCCTCACTCTCAATATTTCCCTGCCATGTCTATGGGAGGAGGGGTGACTGCTCTGTTATGCTAGTACATTCTCAACACTGGCTGCACATTGGAGACCTCTGGGGCTTCTAAAACATGCCATGCCTTGGCCCCATCTCTCAGAAATTCAGTTAGTCTGAGGTGGGGACCTGACATCAGGTGTTTCTAAAAGGTGGCAGGTGGGTGTAATGTGAAGCCAGAGTTCAAAATTACTGCTGATCTTCCAAAAGAGAGAGGTTCTATATTTTCTCCTCTGCGGCTCCCTCAAACTCACTCTTAAATATAACCTTATCTTTTACCTAACTTAGACTATGGGAATCTGATATAAGCTCTATCATCTTTTCTCCTTTTCTTCTTCTTTTCTGTCACTTTGATTTTTGATCAAGAAACATGTCTATCATCATAATCTCACAACCATTCTCATCCGGGTAACTGATGATAAAGGTGATAAAACCATCTGCCCTTCTCCAATGGACTTTTCCTTCTGATCACAACCATGTGAAGTCTCTGTCACTTTAAAAACAAAAACCAAAGACAAACAAAATGACCTTCCAAAAACCTTGTTAACCTTTGAGGTGTCTATCCATTGATTTCTTTCCCTTCAAAGACAAACTTCTTCGAATAATAAGGTCTCCTTAGGAAGATGGTTGGTGTAGTGATTCCTGATGGTCTCTAACAACGTAGAGAAGTAGAAAAAGCTGAAGAGAAATAACCTACTCCAGAAACCCTAGTCAGGCACCAGAAGAAGGGTCTTGTAGCAAGCAGAGTCAGAGAGGAAAATCCAGAGTTTGTTAACAAAAGTAGGAACTTTCATCTATTATAGACAAATAATTGACCTGAAAAGAAGATAAATTCTTATAATATCAAATACATATAAAAGATGAAACAATAAATTTCAGGCACATTTACACTACTAAAATTGTATTATTTGGTCAAACCTGTTGCAATAAATCTGATACGAAATATGCACTGCATAACATTTCAGGCAAGGATGGACTGTGTATATGACAACAGTTCCATAAAATTATAAAGGAGCTGAAAAATACTTATTGCCTAATGCATATGGGCCATCATAATGCATAATGCAATATTTACATGTTCGTGGTGATGCTGGTGTAAACAAACCTACTGTTCTGCCAGTCATATAAAAGTATAGCACATACAATTTTGTATAGTACGTAATGCTTGATAATAAACTACTATGTTACTGGTTTATGCATTTAGTGTATTATACTTTTCATCATTATTTTAGAGTGTATTTCTTCTGCTTATAAAAAAAAAGTTAAAAGAATACAGCCTCAGGTAGGTTCTCCAGGAAGTGTTCCAGAAGAAGACATTGTTACCGTAGATGACAGCTCCATGTGTGTTATGACCTCAGAAGACCTTTCAGTGGCCAAGAGTGCAGGTAGAAGACAATCATGTCGATGATCCTGGCCCTGTGTCGACCTAGGCTCATGTGTATGTGTCTTAGTTTTTAACAAAAAAGTCTAAAAAAATTAAAAAATAAAAAATTTTAAGATAGAAATAATCTTATAGAATAAGGACATAAAGAAAATATTTTTGTACAGCTGTGCAATATGTTTGAACTTTAAGCTAAGTGTTATTACCAAAGAGTCAAACAGTTAAAAAGAATTAATAACATATTAAGTAAAAAAAAGGTACAGTAACCTAAAGTTAATTTATTATGGAAAAAAGAAAAATATTTTTTATAAATTTAGTGTAGCCTAACTGTACACTGTTTATAAAATCTACAGCAGTGTACAGTAATGTCCTAGGCCTTCACATTCACTCACCTCTCACTCATTGACTCACCTAGAGCAACTTCCAGTCCTGTAAGCTCCATTCATGGTGTGTCCCATACAGGTGTACCCTATTTAATTTTTTATACAGTATTTTTACTGTACCTTTTCCGTGTCGAGATACACAAATACCATTGTGCTACAATTGCCTACAGCATTCAGTACAGTAACACGCTGTACAGGTTCGTAGCCTAGGAGCAGTAGGCTATACTATACAGCCTAGGTATGAGTAGGCTATACCATCTAGGTTTGTGTAAGTACACTCTATGATGTTCCCATGATGAAATCACCTAACGGCACATTTCTCAGAACATACTGCCATTGTTAAGTGACGCATGACTATATAGATCAAGTATATAAATTTGGTTCAACAATAGCTAGGCACAAATTGAGTGAATAAGGTCAAATTCTTGGTCATTTTGTAATATGACTTTAAAATGAATTTGCGGCTAATTTAAGTAATTACCTGATATATTTCAGTAATTTCTAGGGGCTATAAAAATAGCATACTTATAAACAACCATATGGGTAAAAAACGCCCTTCATATTTGTTCAAGGAGCAATGCCAAGGATGGGAGAAGTTACAAAAACTAACAAAAAAAACCTCCCCTTATCTCTCTTGAGAGAGTAGCAACATCTCTGGTTGACTAAACTTGAATGTCAAATGAATTGACTTAAGAAAGATAAAAGGTTGGGAATGCTTTAGTCACCCACTCTGCCCTACCTCATGCTGACCTCTAGGGAGAATTCAAGGTTATACCTGCCTTTCCACCACGATTGTCACCATCACCCCCACAGAGTATTTCACTTCCTGCAAGTAGAGCTCTGACATAGGTTGAAGAGTCTTAAGGATCAAGCAGAGCTTTGGCTGGAGAATGAAGAGAATAAAAGTAACTCTCAATTATTTTTTCTCTCCCCTTTGGAAAGCTTGGTGTAAAAGCTAAAGAGAACCCATAAAAGGAAGAACAAAGAGTTTAGGTGATTCTACCTTAGTCTGAGGGAAGGATACCTTGAGGCTCATGCATAGTAAATCTAGCTCACCAGGCTAAAGAAGCAGATGGAGTTGGCGAAGCAGCAAGATTTCAACATATGCCTGAAGCAGGCCTGAATATATTAGCCTGAAACCAAATGATTCAAATGTTATTTTCAGGATTTAGATACATTAAGTCTTATATATCTAAGTTCTCAAGTAATTACCATTATCTCTTGAAGCCAGGCATAATTCCTTGCTTATTAATTGTTCGGTATCATGTGCTGAAATGAAATTTTTTGGCCTTAGTTTGCTTAGTGGCTCATAATTAGTAAAACCTGCTTTAAAAAGTTGTGGAAGAATAAATGAAATGCCCTTTGAAAAACTGAATGCCGTGTAAGTGCAAGGTATTTCTACTATTAACTGCAATGTGATACTGTAACATCCCTACTGTACATCCATCAGCAAGTCTGCCTGTCAGTTCACCAAACTTCATTAAGAGACTAACAGATGGGCAGCATAAAAGCTCACATTTCAGAGATATTGGTTTTGCCTTTTGGCTCTCTGCCCTCAGGCCTAGAGTGTGGCCCTTAAATCCATCTCCCCCAGAGACTGCAGGAAATGCTTATGTGGTCAAACTGGTTCTGCCATTGGTCTCATTCCAACCAAAGCTCGTTAATTTTACTTTTCCCTTTGGATTCGTGGATTATGATTTTATTTGTTGCATAATAGAAGTTACTAGCAGCTTGTATTTTTTCTTTACACCTTGGCATTGAATCAGTAATGTATCTATAGCATTTCCTTTATTAAGACTAAATGCTGGCTGTATGTCCTTTGAGTTGGTTGTCATTCTAAACATTTATTAATTACTCTAATAATAATAACATGCTATCCATTCTATATCTCTCATCAAGACAAAATAAAAACAAATTAGTGCCCTAGTTACGACTTTAAAAATCTAAATCTGTACTGTCCAATATGATACGCTTTACATATGGCTGTTGAGTACTTGAAATGTGACAAGTCCAAATTGAGAAGTGCTATAAGTATAAAACATATACCAGATTTCAAAGTCCTAGTATGAATAAAATACATAAAATATCTTAATAATTTTTAAATACTGATTGTACGTTGAGATGATACTATTTTGATTACATTGAGTAAAACAAAATATATTCTTAAAATTAATGCCACTGTTTCACTTTATTCTTAATGTGGTGACTAGAAAATTTAAAATTTAGCCATTTGGAAAATGGCTTACACTATATTTCTACTGGACAACTTTGATTTAGATGTTCAAAGTCTTTCCAGAGATTTTTATTCATGACTCTGATTAGTCTTGCTAATTTAATTCTAATTTACCCTTTCTTATGGGCTTGTTTAAAATTTGTTTATTATTCTTACTTCTGGAATTGACAAGAATATAAAAGGTAAATTAAATAAAACTAATTAATGACCATTAATTAGGTTTAAATGGTACTGACTTGCCAAGTGCTCTGGAAGCCCTTTAGACACCTGCATTAATGGCTTTGTGTCATGCCAAGTGATACCAAGTACTAAACTAGAAATGCCTTAATGCTGTTCTTGCCTAGAAGCGACCTCCTCAGCCTGGAGCTCCACGGAGCGTAATGAACAGTGAGCGACACATCACGGTCCACGCGTTGATGTATGTGTTGGGAAAATGTCATAGCACTTTTTCCAAAACAGCATCATGTAATAGAACATAAGAAATTAGAAAAGTGGGTTTGTTCCTAGTATTTGTGATTTATTTATTTGTGATTTATTCTTAAACTCAGCTTTCGTTATATAAGCAATGTAATGTTTTTATGATGTATGACCACCTATTCATATATCAGAGGTATTAAAAAAAATGGGTGATCGCTATATTGGGGGCCTACAAAAAGAAAAGAAAATTCTCTCCAGGAAACTAAGAGAAATAATGAAAGATGAAAGAAGGCCCAGTGTAAAAAAAAAATAATAAAAGTTCACCAACCACCCCTCCATGCCACTGGTTTCACCCATTGCACTGAAAAGCAAGAATCATAAGAAAATAGCCTAACCATGAGAAAATAGTGATGTCATTCTGATCTGTAATATACAGCAAGGCCTTTATTAAATATCACTGAGTCCAGAGGAAGTATAAGCCTAAGATGAGCCCATTCGTGCAAAAGAAATAGAAGCCTGCAAAAAGACAAAGAACATGGAAGAGAGAGAGCTGATAAAGACTCAAAATGAGAATAGCTGCATTAGGAAAATTGTTCTGCATAATCTTCCTGCCCTTTGCTGAGAAAGTGCATTTTTAGCTATGACAGGATATTCGAAAAGGGAGAAAGTTATTTTTTACAAGACAAGCTTCTAACAAGAAATTTAATGAGAAAAAATCATTCAGTGGCTTTAATAATGCAAAGATAGCATACTTAGAATAACTTAATGATAAACATGTTTGAAAAACATCACAAAAAAGGAAATGAAGAGGCAACAAAAGACTGCTTGACATGTATATACAGAAGCACTTGGTATTATTCTATTTCAGTTCCTCTTTAAGCTTCCCATTTTCCAGGTAGACAAACCGAAGTATTGAATATAGTAGACTTGGCCAAAATTATAAAAAGCCTGTGAAAAGACCAGAACTAGAAGTAAATTAATTTCCAACTGCTTTTTTTTACTAATTTCTCAGGCAGTTCCTTCCCCATACATCCTGACCATACGACTTGCTATGCTTAGGACCATGTGAATGGCTTTTAAGAGATCTAACGTGAAAGAAATACTCTTCATAGAGCCTTTACCAGATGGACAGTCTTTGAATCAAGTTCAACTTTTAAGACATTGTTCTGCAAAATCATGCTGAACTCCTGCCCCAAAATGTGACTACTGTTAAATAGTTAGCGATATATCCTACAGATTTTTTATAAAATAGACACAATCATATGCTTTTTAAAATCAAAATGAGATTGGGTTATACATAATATTCTGAAGTTTTCTTTTTGCAATATATTATAGACATTTTCCTTTTCAATATTTCATTATTTTTTTAAGCCACATAGTTTGCCACTCTACAAATGTCCCACAGTTTTCTCAACCACCTTATCAATGACTATTTATTTAGGTTATACATAATTTCTCACTATTATAAACAATACTACAGTTCAATTTTTTAGTTTACATTTTGCAACTCATATAACAATTTCATAGGATAAATTCCTAGAGGTGGAATTTCTAATCAAAGATTACTACACTTTTAGGGCTTTTGACAGATATTGTAAAAATTACCCTTCAAATCACTTGAGCCAATGTACATTCTCACCAGAAATAAATGGAAGGGCCTGTTTTCTCATACCATCACCAACACTGAGTGTTATCGATTATTTTAATCATGCCTGACAGGAAATGAAGAACATGTCTCAATTTTTACTACATTTAGATTTTTTTATTTTTGGCAAATTAAAGTTGAGAGGCTTTTTTCTCATTAAGTTTATCTTTTATTCTCCACACTTTTGTTTCATTGGTCTGTCCTGATGCTATTGTGAAAAGGAAAATAATATTCGAAGTTCTCTTTCTTGAGACTTAAAAGGTATATTTAAAATATTTATTTGATTCCAGGTACTGGCAAATATAATTCAGGGCTGAGTACACTATGAGTACGCTCCAGTATTATTTCTAACATCTTTGGTTTAACTTTTCATCAAACAAAGCAGAAATCAGTATTATTCCATATAAAGTACTAGGAGTAGGGAATATTTTAATTTGGTCTGTATTCAGCAGAAAATCAAAACTTTCAATATTTCCCAATTCAAAATTTCAACACACTACTTACATGCTTTTCTCTTCAAAAAATTTCTGTCTTTCATGAATACAGACTCAAATCCAAAGAGAGATTCTTTCATAAGTTTATGCAAAAATAAGAGAAGGGCTTTGGGATTGCCATAGAAATGGACATTTCTACTGTGCATCTTAAAGACAATGTATGAGAGCATTAGTGAAGCCTTCGAAGGTTTAAAATGCATCAAATTAAAAACCACGTCCATTAAAGAAATTCT
This sequence comes from Indri indri, assembly GCA_004363605.1. NCBI lineage: Eukaryota > Metazoa > Chordata > Mammalia > Primates > Indriidae > Indri > Indri indri. Next base: position 37,609 of record RJWJ010013340.1, read on the forward strand.
TCTGGCATCAATCTGTCAATGTTTCTGAGCAGAATAAAAAAGGGTTCTTTTTAAAGATTTGAACACAGTCGGGGATAAATATATTTTCTGTATGGAGACTATCTAGATATCTCACCGTTGGATATTAATGTTAAGATGAAAGCAGATTTGTGCCTGTGGACAGGACAGTAAGTGAGCCGCAAAGAGAAAACGATTTTCAAATTACAAGAAATTGGAATGCTTACAGAGTGTCATCAGATCTTGAGGATTTGAAAACAACTTTAAAAGGTATAAAGTTCAACCACTTATCTATCTATTGTTTAAATCTTCTCCACAGTAGATTGGTCAAATGTTCATTCGCCTGATGTCTAAATACATGCAATGATAAGGAATGCATGCATACTTTCCTGGGAATCCCATTTAAGCTCTGGGTAGCCATGATAATCAGTAAGTCCTTCTTAGCATGTTCTACTGAAATCTGTTTGCTTCTACTTAATAGTTATTGATTGTACTTACACATTGGCATTACACAGGAACTCTTGGTTTGCTAATTCTACACCCTTTCCAACCTCCTCTTTTCACCTTCTACAACACAGGCAGAAAAACTAATCCTCACTTTCCTGGTCTCCATCTCAGCTAGGGCTTGCCAATATCACCCGTTCTGGCTAACAAGACATATCCACATATCCACATGGGAAAGCTTTTGTCATCCATTCCCCATTCTTTCTGCCTTGAGCATAGACTTGACTGAGCTACAATTGCTGCTTACAACCAGGAACGAAAGTGCACAAGAATCAGACATTTGCCTTCCCGTGTCTAAACCACTGAATGCTAGCAGCCACCTACTTTCAGACTTCTTGTTATTTCAAAAAAGTATAGGTTGGTGCCAAAGTAATTGCGTTTTCAGGATCATGAATTTTAAATCATTATAACTAGGCTTGAACACATCTTTATTAATCAAAATAGGAACCATTACGATCAACATATTTTTGCCAATAAGAAATAAATTTGTTTATTCCTGTAGCATAAAAATCCATGCTTCAGGAAATCGATGAACTCTTAGAAAGCATTTTCTGCATCCTGCTAGCTGTGGAAGTGTTTTCCCTGCAAAAAGTTGTTGAGATGCTTGAAGAGTTGGTAGTGGGTTGCCGAGAAGTCAGGTGAATATGGCAGATAAGGCAAAACTTTGTAGCCCAATTCGTTCAACTTTTTTGATGAACAGTGGGGCATTGTCATGGAGAATTGGGCCCTTTCTGTTGACCAACCATGGCTGCAGGCATTGCAGTTTTCGGTGCATCTCATCAATTTGCTGAGCATAGTTCTCAGATGTAATGGTTTTGCAGGGATGCAGAAAGCTCCCTGCAAAGTGGATCAGACCAGCAGCAGACCACCAAACAGTGACCCTGACCTTTTTTTCTTGCACGTTTGGCTTTGGGAAGTGCTTTGGAGCTTCTTCTTGGTCCAACCACTGAGCTGGTTGTGGCTGGTTGTCATATAAATCCACTTTTTGTCACATGTCACAATCCCATTGAGAAATGGTTCGTTGTTGTTGCCTACAAGAGAAGATAACACTTCGAAACAATTTTTTTTGATTTTCAGTCAGCTCATGAGGCACCCACTTATGGAGCTTTTTCACCTTTCCAATTTTCTTCAAATGCTGAATGACCATAGAATGGTCGACCTTGAGTTCTTTGGCAACTTCTCGTGTAGCTGTAAGAGGATCAGCTTCGATGATTGCTGTCAATTGGTCGTTGTCAACTTTCAATGGCCGGCCACTGTGCGCCTCATCTTCAAGGCTCTCATCTCCTTTGCAAAACTTCTTGAACCACCACTGCACTGTAGGTTCGTTAGCAGTTCCTGGGCCAAATGCCTTGTTGATGATGTGAGTTGTCTCCACTGTTTTAGCTTTACAACCCATTTTGAACTCAAATAAGAAAATGTCCCAAATTTGCTTTTTATTGAACATAATATCCATAGTCTAAAATAAATATAAAATAAACAGCAAGTAATATGTCATTAGCAAAAAAACATAAAGCAAGAAATGCGCATTAAAATGATGTATAACATAACCACATTTATTAAAGAAAGTATTCCAGTATCAAATGGCAAATGTCAACAATGCTAAAACTACAATTACTTTTGCACCAACCTGATAAACCCATAAATCCTGACAGATTTTAATCAGAATTTCTGATGCTTGCTCCTGAAGACAAACCTATTTAACACATATACCATATGGTCACACTGAAAAGTCAAATACTTATTCCATTTGATAACACCACACATCTTAACGGAGAAAAAATATTTTAATAAACTGGTACAGCTAGTCAGATTGAAGACACTCTCACCTTCAAATGTCAACAACTAGACTATATCTATAATATAACCACAATTCAAAAACTATCAGGTAGAGTAAACCCAAAAGCAAGAGAATTTAGTAAGTGGAAATTAGGGACCCCTGAATCCTGATCGAAGGCCACGTAAGCAATTT